>CAHIKZ030001046.1:602500-660000 GCA_903632075.3 Acanthosepion pharaonis
AGAGGAACCCAGATGAGGCTATACCAAAGGGCAGATTCTCATTCAGGGTGGTAGACAGAAACAATCCCATTTATGCGGGTTCTACAGGTATTTTTTGTCCGAGCATATAGGCTTGAGAATCCCACATTAAATTTGGCCTTGTGCCACATGTGACTGCATGGGGCAGTTGCTAGATACTCTAGCTGGGATCTGTTGAGTATGACTCAGACTTACGCAAGAACTACCGACCTTCCAATAGTAACACTCATTACTAGATTGACTTGCGATGACCTTGTGCATAACTGTTACCTTTGTTCTTATTGTACTGGTTTTGTACAATAAACCTTTACTTATTTTATCCACCTTGTTTTTCAAGTATATATTCCTATTAGCATGGAATATAACACTTTCCAACCATGAGCCCAAGGTTTGAATCTCGGCACAGTCAATTTGTCAGGAAGGTCACCTTGACATTATCCCCCTAGAGAAGTGATCTCAGTGTACAGCATCTTTGAATAGTGCATGAAAATCATACCACAGGTCAATCCAAGACATGTGTCTGAAATTGGGTTGACAAAACTGTTTGGAAGCCATTAATGGTTGTGGTAGCATGAAGTGACTAATTTTAGTGACCAGGGTTAGGGTTAAGGTTTGGGCCTGAGCAGGCATCTGCACAATAAGAACTGGCTAGCGGCCTTAGCAGAGGGATGAAGTGATTAATCTTAATGACCAAGGGTTTGTGTGTGCTGGCCTTCTTCAAAAACAGTTGACCATGCAAGCTTTGGAGCTCTCTCCCAGAGACTGTAACTAAGATCTGCTCAGTATAGTTGTTGTAGAAATCTTAGGTGGATTCTGTGGGTGTCAAAGAAACACAAATGGGCCTGAGCAGGCATCTGCACAATAGGGACTGGCTAGTAGCATGAAAAGCAAGTAACCAGCCATTATCCACTGTAAATTTGCATCCAAGATCTTTTGACATTTTACTATTCTTGCTAGATCTTCTATTATAACGAATGTGATGGAAATATTAAAAAAAAAAATTCTAATTGAAATAGGCTTGATTATATACCCCAAACAATTAAAAATAAAAAAAAATATTTAAATTAAAAATTTTAAGGACCCCTCCACTTTCCTTCATGAACATGTGTAGTCTCATCAACCTAAACATAAATTGAGTCTGATGAAGTCCCAAAGGCCGAAATGTGTCACATGAAATCTTTATCTACTTTGTCATATTTATTTCCCCTAAATATTTACTCTAGATACTCAAGTATAGTGTGAGTTTATGATCAGTTTTTTTTAATATAAAAAATAGGGAGTTGCACTATTAACAGGTAATTTTTTAGTGGTGGTTAAAAATCATGCATTTTCAGCACATTGTGGCCATGTTCATAGTTGATGTTATTCAGTGGTTGGAAAAAGAAACATTCTTATAACACTAGATACATACATAAAAAAAAAAATCCATAAATTCAGTTAAAAGTAAAAATAAAATCATCCTTAATAATGGCCAAAATAAAGCTAAATTTGCTTGGACATACAGAACATTCTGACAATTTCTACATAATTTATTTCTAAAAAAGAAGAAAATTATAAGAACAAGAAAAATTAAATAAAAAACTTAAATGCAGAATCTTATCAGTCATTTTTAATGAAACTTGTATAAAAGATTGCTGCTCAAATACATAATATATATAAATCAGTTATAGTTGTATGAATAATATGGAGAAAATAATAAATAAACATAATAAATTATATTAAACAAAAATAATATCAAATAAAGTGACAAAAATTCGCATGATAGTAAAAAAAATAATTATAATTATACTGTTTATTTTATTTATAGTTTATATTTTATCATATAGTTTTTATATTCTTGTTTTATTGTATTTTTAAATATATTATTTTATTGCTTATTATATTATTGTTTGTATAACATTATGTTAACTGGTTTTATTATTTAATTATATTGTTTATTATATTATAAATTGTTCTCAGTATTTTCCCAAATATTTATATTATTTTCATTTCATTATTACTTATTGTTTTTATTACAATGTTTATTGTATTTTATTATAGAATTTGTTATTTTATAGTTTTAGTCAATATGATTTTGTTTATAATTATTAAATTGTTTTTATACTCTTGTTTAATTAATTATATTTTAATCATATATTGCTTATTATATTGTTAGCCTTGTAGGGATACAGAAGGCACTTATCTCACTTTGGTGGAGATAAGTTACGTGGGTCATGTCATAGACAGCTTCATGACATCACTCCATACGGTGACAAAGCAGCAGTTAAATTCAGTTTGTTTACAGCAGGCAAACTGAAAGGTTGCTTTCTTTAGCCTGGATGCACCATGGCCTAAGCAGAGACTAAATCTGCCTCCCTAGCAACTTACAAGTCCATGGTGCTGTTTCCCTTTACAAATATAACTTTCACATTTTTACTAAGAAACTCTAGCTTGAAGTGCTTAATTTGGGAAAACTCAAGGCTTGCTATTTCCCGTTCATGGAATATGTCCTCTCCTGGGGCATAGATGTATCCAGATAGTTTGAATCTATTGTCCTGAGCATGAATTCTCCAGACAAAGGGGTATCTCCATATTATATGTAAAACCCATCCTTTTTGTTTCAACTTATACTCTGCGTGATGTGTAGATATATGTGATATATTATTCTCTGCATGGGACCTTTCTATATATGTATATACTAGCAGCCATACCCAGTTGGTTGATCAGAAAAATCATTAAATTAGAATAGAGCAAAAAGAGAATCATGTTTAGATTTAACAGAATCTATCTTCTTTAATTATTTAAAGTACTTTCATTAAAAAAAACATTTTGAATTAATTCAGTTACAGATATAACAGAAGTAGCCTGTATTTATTCAATCAAAGTTAGCTGAGGACATGAAGGGGTAAAACAGGCAACATAAAGATCCACTTCAGACTACAATTATTTTGGAGTTTTTGAAATTCAATTTGTTAGTGTGCAACTGGGGATGTAAAAGAGGATACATTTATAAAGCAATTGTTAAGTTTGATGAAAATTGGTTGAAAGATCCACAAAAAATAAGAAAGAAACCAGTAAAAATGTGGGTTTTCACTATATAGGGGACTCATCAAGTTAAATGGCTGTTAAACAATCAACTTATTATTGGCTACAATTGAGTGAAGTTTGTATTAGATTGCTTGAAAATTGAGGGAGTTTTTAATTTAAAATTTGTGTTGAAATCAATTTTCTGTTTTTCACGGGTTTTTGCTAAACACAGTGGCATAGAAATAAAAATGAGGTATCATTGAGCTTGTTATGATGTAAGTAACCTACATACCAAGTTTGAGAAAAAAAGTTGAATTTATCGATTTTTGAAAGAGCAAAGCATGTTTGTTATTCTTTTTTCTTTCAGGTATTCTGCTTTTTCTGTGGACTACGGTATTATTATATCATGGATATAATAATTCTGTAACGGTGGAAATGAGAATGGGAGAATAAATCTTTCTACCATAGCTATTTCCCTTATAGCCTTATTTATTATATTAGTTATTATTTTTTATTATTTTATGTTGTTTTTATTTTTTTCATTATATTATAAATTGCACTTATTATATTATTATATTGCTTATTATATTTTATTATATGGTATATACCTACCTATAGGTTAAATAGTAGGACTTGTATCAGGAAAAATCATTGCATCTCAAAAAATTACAATATTCAGTTACTCTTATTCTTACAATCCCAAACATATTTTGGCTTTAAATAACCCACAAAAGGGTTGATAAGACATAAAAACAACTCAGTAAATTATTATATTATAGTTTCACTTAATATGATTTTAAGTTTTTTTTTTCTCCAGAAACTTTGAAAACGTCTTCAATCAATACTCTAACCAAAGATGCAATAATCAAAACAACAATGTTAATCGAAATAATTCTTTGAATAATCACACTGCTTAACCTCAGAACTTGGTAAACAAATGTAATCGGTTTTCTGTCTGAAAGAAAATTTGAAGATCTGAGATCAAATAATTGAATATTATTAATTGCAGAATTTCAGAAAAGACTAAATTATTTAAAATGTTTGAACTTGATACTTTTAAGAAAAAAATCTATACTCATTGATACCAATCACAGACACCAATAAAAAAAAAAAACTCTTAATAATTTTTGGCAGTTGTCTCATCTTCTTACAGCATTCAATGAATGTGTTACTAAATTTCAATATATAATTCATTGGCAAAAGTTATTTCTGCATAACATGTCATTGAACATTTACTAAAATTGAAAAAAAAAACTCTTTAAAATTTGCCTGGTCTTGTTGCATTTGAATTTCCAAAGTTTCCAGGAAAAATATTTAAAAAAAAAAAAAAAAATCAATCAGTATTTGCATTCAAGAAAAAGAAACTACTCAGTTTTCTCTATTTTTAAAATTATTCAAATCCAGAAAAAGAATCCAAAATAAATAAATACAAACCAAACATTATTAAAGAATCAATAATCTTCTTTCCTATTTTGCATTAAATGAATGAAAAAATATAATTGAAAATAAAAAGAATTTAAATGTCACTTTAGAGAAAACAATTAACTTGAGCATTTCAAATGCCAATTCTTTACTTCTGGTTTTATTCTTTGTTTAAAGTCTGGCCTCAGATGTAAAGCAAATGTTATCAATTTAATGAAAAAGGAAATAAGATATGAACATATATTTTTATTTTTTAATCAGAATTTGCAAAAAATAAAAGGGGTCATTCGTCAACTGCATAAACCTTGTACAAAAATGCTTAGAACTTAGTATCAAAAGGAATTAATCAAATATATTTCATATTTGATACAAGTTGCTGTGAGAAAAAATTCAGGAAATAAGCCATTTATCTTAACAATACCTAAATAATGGCAGGAAAAAGTCTCCTCTTCACATAATGTAGACATCATCTGTTATAATTCATAGTCTACAGTACGTGAGAATAAAAAGACATGTCTTGATTTGTATAGGATGAAATTTCCATTTTTTTTAAATTTTAGTTCCTACAATACAAGACCTAAGTGCCATTACAAGGAAATATCTGGCATTCATTGAATGAGCAGACAGTAATGCTCTTGTTTGAAATTTAGAAAATCTTTCTCTTCAAACATTATTTTAGGAAAACAAGTTTCTCCAGTAATGTATCTTTGAAAGTAATGTCAAACGATAGCATCTTGATTATATTATTGTATTCTTTTAGGGTTACATGTGATATCCATTTCAGTTATTGTTACTGATAGTAGTCAGTCAAATAATGTATTTTCTGTTATTTAGTACAGTTCTTTGTTTGTGATTCTTTAGTGTCAGTCTCTAATGAAGCATGATTTTTACCAAGACCCTTAGGCTTTAAAGGGTGTAAATGGAAAAACTGCTTTTGACACTTTGTTCTTTGTGCTTGAAGGTCCAAGTCTGCCAGGGGTTAAGTTGTAGGACTTGTATCTGTAAAAAAAATCATTGTTATTCTAAAAAAAACAAATGTTAATGCTATATTCACTCCCAAAATAAGATTTATTCCTATAATCCAGACTATGTTTCAACTTTAAATAGCTCCTAAAAGGGTTGATAAGGCAGAAAAATAATCCATGTACACACTAAATTTCTATTACTTGATCAGGCATAGTCTTCAAAGTTCTCAAAGAGTGCAGATGATGACCGGACATAGAATGCTGGACAATCTTCTCAGAGATGAAGTTTCAAGCAACAAAAAAATGATACTACAGGAGGATGCTGAGAATACCATGGACTGAACATGTGAGAAAAAAAAAGGTTTTAGGGAAAATGGAAACAAAAAGGATACTTAGACTTAACCTTAGAAAGAGAGAGATAATAATTTGGGGGCATATAATGAGAAAAGAGGGCTTGTAAAATTTGATTCTCACAGGGCAGCTTGAAAGAAAACAACACATAACCTATCTAGCAAACTAATGTAAATGAATGGCAGGTTTGGGAGAGATAACAAAACAATAAAATTTATTAAGAGCTACAAAGGAGAGGAAATTGTGGAGAGCTATGATCACCAAAGTCAGTCCATTCATACTTATCTACCTATTTTGATAGATTGCAAGTATTGTCCATTCATACCTTTTCTTCATTAGATCAAGGCTTATGGCCATATCACATTGAAACATTGGTTCCCATAAAATCACCAAAGTTAAGCAATTTTGAACCTGTTCAGTACCTAGATGGGTGACTACTTGAGAAAACCAGGTGCCATAAGTTTGTATGTGAGGGTTGTGCAATGGATAATGGCTTGGAATTGTTAATCAGAGAGCTGAGTTCCATTTCCAGCTTGATTCATTACATTCACTTAGGCACAACAGGTAAAAGTATTATCCACTTCTTCTCCCCCCACCAAACTATCATGGTTTTCCTTACCTTCAACTTGAAGTACTGTGGAATGTTAATGTTGTAAGCTAGGGAAGGTTACTGAATGGAATAATCACACAAAGGTTTATAAAGAACAATAATACTTAGGACAAGAACAACACATAAAAGATTTGCCAGTGATGTGTAGAAGAAGTAATCAACTGCTAGAAGTGAGTCAAGTGAATTCCACAATAAATCTCCAACTGCAGACCAAGATACAGTATTTACTACTGTATTTATGTGAATGGGGACATACACATTATCATCTGTAGGTATGCTACAGCACTATCTATCTATTCCACTCTATTCGTATCGATATATCTGTTGTAACCTAGGGAAGGTTATTGAATAGAATAATCACACAAATGTTGGTAATGAATGATAATACTTAGGACAAGAACAACACACATAAAATTTGCTACAGTAGTGTGTAAAGGAGTAATCAACTGCTAGAAGGGAGTCAAGTGAATTCCTCAATGAATCTCCAACTGCAGATCAACATACAGTATTTACTACTGTAATTATGTGAATGGGGACATACACATTATCATCCATATGTATGCTACAACAGTTAACATCTTGATTATTTCATTATATTTTTTTTCAAATTACATGTGATATCCATTTTAGCTCTTACTGCTGTTGATGTGATTTTTGTTGTTTAGCGCAGTTCTTTGAGATTCTGTAGCACCATTCCACAAGCTTCAAAGAAGGATGTTCTTTGCTAAGACACACAGGTTTCAATTGTGCAAAGCCTTTTTTAATCATTGATCTGAGAAGACGGTTGTATATAGCTGAGAATTTAGATACACATGAATTGGTTTGGCACCATACATAACACCTATATGAAAATCTTGATATGACGAGGCTATTTAAGAACATAACTCAAGTTTTCAGGTTAATGCTTGGTTTTTTTAGCAATTTGTGATGATGGATGAAATTATCTCTTGTCCAGATTTTATATTTAATTTCATTTTCTCATCTACTAAATTTATTCTGAGTGAGATTTCTGTTAGAGAGAATGAAGGGGGTGTTTATAAGTGCATACTATGAGGATATGTAGGATAGATAATGGTTACACTGGACTTGAAGAGGTTATGATTGTAGTGGTCAAGGAAACATCACTTGGGAATCTATTCCACAAAGCAAGTTATATTTTTTTTTTATCTGGATATATATCTACACTGATGATCCAAAGTTTTAAGGACACCTAATGCTTAATTGTTATGTAATACTGTTTCCCCATATGACTGAATGCTGGACAATGTCCTCACATTTGAAGAGAAAACTGGAATCAACAGAAATGTGGTTCTATAGAAGGATGCTGAGAATACCATGGACTGAAGCATGAAAACAACAAAGAAATCATTAGGAAAATGGATACAAAAATGTCTTTTACACTCAAAATCAGAGACAGCTGAAATTTCTTGGATACATAATGAGGAAGGAAGGATTGAAGAATTTGACACTCACAGGACATATCAAATGCAGAAGGGACAGGGGAAGGTAGTGGATCACTTATCTGATGAGCTTTTTTATTATATTTTTTTTTTTACAGTAAGGTTTACACTGTAAAAGGCCCTGGGGCCACTCAAGATAGAGAGTTTACATTAAGGGGTAGTTTATATGGGTAGGAGTAGATAATAGTTAACTCTAAACTTGAACCAGATAAGATTGTAGTGATCAGGGGAAACATCTTCTTGGGAGTTCCACAGAGCAGTGATTTGTGGAAAGAAGCTGTTTGAGTGAAATTTACTTCTCACTAATGGAATACGGAGGGAATGACTGTGGTTTGTTACAAGTGGCATGGCAGGTCCTAGCCATGTAGATTAGACCTGGTAGAACCAAGGAATGTGTTTGTGCACTTTTCATGGAAGTAGTAATAGAGCAGTGAGAGGCTCGCCGTATCCCACCTGTGAGAGAGGCTGGAGGGTGAAAAATAATTTGTCACCCCCAAGAACCCAGAGACGCTTTTGAACAAAACTGGAGAGTGTGGATTGGACAGCTTCTGCCCAAATATGGCCACAGTACTCTATTTTCATTTTGGGTGAAAGGTCGGTTGAACTGGCGTTTGGAGTTTTGGATAAGTGGTTGTGGAGAAACGTGATCACCCAAGTCCTGAATGGTCAAGGCACACAAAAGAAAAGAATTCTGATAATATATCAGACCTCCATGTACCAAATAAATTGCTATTAGTTGATCAGGCATGAACTCCAAAGTTCTCAAAGAGTGCAACTGATAATTGTGAACATTGAATGCTGGACAATCTTCTCATAGATAAAGAAGAGATTCAAAGCAACAAAAAAAATGATTCTACAGAAGGATGCTGAGAATACCATGGACTGAACATGTGAGCAAAAACAAAGTTTTAGGGCAAATACTTGGACTTAACCTCAGAAAAAGAGAGTTATCATTTTGGGGTCATATAACGAGGGAGGAGGGCTTGTAAAATTTGATACTCACAGGACAGCTTGAAAGAGAACAACATATAACCTACTTACCGAGTTTAAGTAAATGTATGGCAGAGTAAGTTTTAAGAGGGATTACAAAATAATAAAATTTATTAAGAGTTACAAAGGACAGGAAATTGTGGAGAGACTTGATCACCAAAGTCCTGAAGGGAGATGGCATACAGAAGAAGGATCTGTCAACATCTGAAAAACAATTTTATTTGAAAATCTGTTATCAAAATGAAACACGTTTTTTTTAAGTTTCTAAATGGTAATATTAACTGTTTCCCTATAAGGAAACATTTGGCTTTCATTAAATGAGCATCCAGTACCACTCTTGATAAAAATTTACTAAATCTTTTCCTTGAAACTATTTCTCATGCCCAGTAGCTGTTATTGCTCTTTCCAGTATTGACAGAGGGGGATTCTTTCTTAAAGTTTTATTTGAAGCAGACTGGAATATTAACATTTTATGTCATTACTTTCTCTTCAAGTTACAAGTGCTATCCATTTTATTTGCTGCTGCTGTTGGTAGTCCAAAAGTGATATGGTCTCTGTTATTTCACAAGAGCCATTTCCCTATAAGGAAACATTTGGCATTCATTGACTGAACAGCCAGTATTGCTTTTGGTTGAAATTTATAAAATCTTTCTCGTAAAACAGTTTTTTTTTTAGAAAAACAGGTTTCTCCAGTCCAGTAACTGTTATCACTCTTTCCAGTATTGATGTAGTCAATTCCTTTGTAGCCTTTTTTTGAAATACTACCCGACGTTAATATCTTGATTATATTATTATTTGCTCTTTGAGCTAAAGGTGATATTTGACTTACACCATTCTTCACTCACTGGCCATTGGGCTGGGATCAAAGTGTAGTAACTGTTCTCCTCATCTTTTATGGTAATATTAGCTAGGTGGAAAGTAAAGACTTAGCAGCTCCTGCCCATATATGACAGCAATACTCCATTTTCGGCCTGATTAGACTCATGTAAAGATAGACAATAATAGGATGAGTCAAGTACTTACTGGAGTGGTAAAGAGTCTGACCATTTTTCCAGCATCTTTAGTCCTGGATTGTATATTTTTTTTAAGTGTTTCATCCCAAGCAAGGCAGGAAGCCACTAGGATGCAAGGGGTTACAGAAGATTTGGATCAAGATCAAATAGGAGTGATAGAGGAAAAGATGAGGAGAAGGATAGTGGATAGATCAATGCAACTGGAGATGTCGATTGACATTACATTGGAATAACTGAAGGGACACAGATATTGAAGAAGGCATGGAGTTATACAGTTATATGAAATAATATAGGGAAAAATCCCTTGAATTTGAGGCATTTGTCAGGATTGCATACTTCTATAAATGTTTTCAAAGACATTTTTACAAGACTGAAAGTATTTATTTATAAATAAACACTTACCATAATTCCCCATGTATAATATGCATTTTTTCTAAAATATGATAAGCAAAATTAAGGGTGTGTATTATGCACAGCAACAAAAAATCTTTAAAAAAATTGCCGTTTCATAGGTTGATTTTAGATGCGAAATAACTACTCACGACAAATCTGATCCCCATAAGGATGTCAAATACAATCATATGTACTTAACAATACTTACAAATGTAAAATAAAATAAGAATTATCATAAAACTAAATTAGAATAAAATTATTCTATGTTTAAAACCATTTTTTTTTTAAATAAAAGTAGAAAACATTGGCTGTAATGAAATTGGGGAGTTACAATTTATAGGGTTTGATTACCAAATAAGGGGTGCGTATTATGCATGAGTAGAAGCATTTTCCCACACTTTCAGCACAATTTTAGGGGTGAGTATTATGGATGAAGGCATATTATACATAGAAAATTTATGGTATATAAATCCTCTTAGAATCTACATAACTGAGAAACAGATAATAAAATCAAAATATGTAGAATGAACAATAATCTATTTAGAATACATGGGAAAGTATACTTATGACAATAATTATAAAAATCCACAGAAACAAAAAGATACATTTAAATTGATTTTTCATTACAATTTTTTGACAGTTTTAGTTGTTATTGCTTGAATGAAATGCGCCATAATTGAATTTATGTCAGAAAGAAGAAAACTTTTAAGAAAAGTGAATTTTCAATATTTAATATCACTGTTTACATAGACACATCAAAATGCAGCTCGTTTCTCATCTATATTTGTAATTACTTGCAATTATATGCTATTTTTTAAAATTAATTTCCTCTTTACAAACCAAACTTAAAAGTATGAACACAATGTCAATATAATTATAGTGAAAATGTATTTAATTTCTTCGTATTTATTGGAGATTTTAACAAATTTACATATTATCTCTTAAAATGTCACATTTATTTTTTATATCTATTTGTTTATTAGTCATGTCTTCCAAAAATTACTCGTATGAAAGTCAAGATGTTGGCATTGGTTAGTCAAGATTTGTTGTCACCTAATGGCCATGATTTTAATCTCTGGATCAGGTAGTGTAACAATATACTCTGGTCTAGCAGGAATAAACAAGAACTAGTATCACAAGAACAAAAAATAAATATCTCTCACAGACAAAATGCTAACGAACATCTGAAGATAACCAGAGAGTACTTGACTGAAACATTTTATTTATAATAAGACATATAACAATCAAAACTGAAAAAATAGTCTGAATACAGTGCATTGCAAAAGTCTACACCTCCTTGAAAACTGGAGGTATTTTGTTTATTTTGATTGGAACAATTAATATTTTAAACTGCAATAATTTGTTTTAGTAAGCAGATCTATTACACTTTTATTAAATACACAAAATACATTTGAAGAATTTTAAACTGATTCTTAAAGATAATTTTGAAAAATGCCTTTAAAAGTCTACACTCCCTTTGGAATATCTTCAGTTAATACTTTGTGGATGATCTTGCTGCAACAATTACAGCCTGCAGATGCCTCAAGTAGCCTTCCATGAGGTTGCTGCAGTGGTCTGCTGACAGTTTTTGCCATTCTTCATGGCAGAACTTCTTGAGCTGTGTCAGATTGGATGGGGAATGTCGGTGCACAGCCAGCTTTAGATCTCACCATAGATTTTCTATAGGATTGAGGTCTGGAGACTGGTTGGGCCACTCCAAAACTCTGATTTTCTTGCTAGCAAACCAAGCTTTAGTGCTTTTTGACACATGCTTGGGGTTGTTATCTTGTTGAAACTTGAAATTTCAACCCAAGCACAGAACTCTAGCAGACTTCAGCAGGTTTGCCTCCAATATTTCTTGGTACTTGACACTGTCGATGACATCTCAGATGGTTACCAGCTCTTCAGGCCCTGCAGCTGAAAAATAGCTCCAAAGCATGATTGAACCACCACAATGCTTTACAGTGGGGATGGTGTAATGAGGTTGATGAGCAGTGCCTATTTTCTGCCAAACATAGTGTTTCATATTTTTTCCAAATAACTCAACTTTCATCTCACCAAAAAATCTTTCACCACATGGTCATGGAATCATTGATGTGACTTTTGGCAGAGTTTACCCTAGCTTGCTTGTGCATAGGCTTCAGAAGGGGCTTTTTCCTAGCTACCCTCACTTGCAGGCCAGACTGGTGCAATACTCTGGAAATTGTAGATGCATGGACATCTGTCCCAGTACTGGAAACTGAACACTTTCAAGTCATCCAGTGTTGCACTAGGGTTGACGGTTGCCTCCCGGACCAGTTTTGATTTTACTCTTCTAGTAAGTTTGCTCGGTCTCCCAGATCTTGGTAGGGTAGCAGTGGTTTTGTGCACTAACCACTTCTTAACTACAGTTTTAACAGTGCTTAATGGCAATTCTAAAGTTTTTGCAATATTTTTATAACCATTATTTTCATTGTACTTTTGAATAATAAGGTTTTTAAATTCATGAGATAGAGGCTTGACCATTTTCTTTCCCGAGTCGGACACCTTGTGTTTACAGTCAGAGTCCAAAGACCAACATACCAAGAAACCATGTGGTGGATGATATTGTAAGCAGTTAAATCCCCTTATATAGCAAAATAATAGACTGGTCAAGTTTGTTTGTTATGGTAGAACACACATGTCACTTTTGATTGTTCTGGATTGTAGACATCAATGATAAATGACGTGATAACACAGTATAATATCTGGGTGTGGGGTGTAGACTTTTGCAAAGATATTTTTCTAAGTTATATGATTTTAAGAATCAGTGTGAAATTTTTAAAATGTAATTTTTATATCAAAGGAAAGTGTGATGGATTATTATTTAACAATATCTTCTTTTCTCGCACTTCTCACCTGTTGTTCCCTGTTAAATTATACAAAATATATAAATTTTCAAATGGGTTGTAGACTTTTACAGGCTACTGTAAGTAAGAAAAAGGGGATAAGGGAATAATTGTTTAGTTATTAACTGTCTTTAGGTCAGTTTATTAAGTGAAGAACAATTTCTAAAAGTTTTTGACGTGAACTCAATTTAAGATATTTATCATTTTGTTAATGTTTTGCAGTTAAATGGGAAAATCCTGTCATATTTGAAGAAGGAAAAGAAAGAAATGCTTCTTTGGTCTTGACATATTTAATCAAGATAATATCTCCTCTCACGATCAATAATATTAATCCTATCTATTTGGATTCAGACTTAAAATTCACCAAATTTCCATGCAAGGAAATATTCAATATCAGTCATAATTAATAAACTGTATCCCCTTTAAAAATATTTTGCAATTATCTGAAAAGAAGATAATCAGATGGAGCAAATTCAGGAGAGCGAGGCAGATGAGGACTAAACTTCCATATTTAGTGCTAAAATCATGATCATGAACAAATATTGAAGAATTTTCTTGCAAATATTTGTGTAATATTTCCAAATGAAGATAATATTTCTCTATTAATTGTTTCATTTGGGTTTTGCACTTCTTGTGATACAAAACACTTCATATTCCACCAAACACAGAGCATCATTTTTTCAGTTGTAATTCTGTTTTGGGAGAGGTTTCTTTTTTTTTTCTTTAACCATTGTTGATATAATTTTTGAGAAACCACTTTTTATGACTTGTAGTGATTATATCCAGGAAAGTTTCATCAGAGAGTTAACTTTTCAAAAGCAAACAATGGGCAACTCATTGATTAAGCTGAGAAGATACAATGAGGGAGTCATTGATCAAGCATAAAAACACATTTCTGACATGATATTCTTATAGGAATTAAATCCTATATATATATATATATATATATATAAATGACAATAGGAAAACTGTGAACTTTCTTAAGGCAAAAATGAAATGAATTTATTTAAACAAAGTAACTAATAATAACAAAAAACAAAATGTCCTTAGCAACTGGAACAATTTAGAGAATGCTATTTTCATACTGTTAACTGAAAATTATGTCAATTATTGTCATGTGTGGAGATATTGATGTAATTTTGAGTTAACAGTATGAAAATAGTGTTCTCTAAATTCATTTCATTTTTTGCCTTGAGAAAGTCCACATTGGATGAAACATGTCAGCAACTACTACAGTTTTTCTACTGTCATTTATATTTATAAATATTGTCTTTTCTACAGGTTAACTCTGAGAAATTTTCATATATATATATATATATATATATATATATATATATATATATATATATATATATAGTTTATGCAAAACTAGGTAATCCATATGGGTAGACCCAAGTAGGATGATATCCAGAGAGCTCAGTGTAAATTCAGAGCAAATATGTTTGAATAAAAACAGACCACTTTAAGGTTCCATGTAATAAATTATTTCACAACAGTTTTAATGCTCAACTTAACTTATGTTATCGATAACATAAGTTAAGTTGAGCGATGTCTAACCCACACCAAGTGGGGTTAGGGATAAAGAAATGAAATGGTACATCTAACTCACATATCTTCTCTCTCCCGCCTCACTTCCTCACTTCGTTAATTTCACATATGCTTAGTACGGCCCGTCAAAAATGTGTAAATTTCTTTTCATTTCAACATTTGGAAGTAAAGTCTGATGATTCAGAGCCCTTTAAAAGGGCTGTAGTGAAATAATTTATTACATGGAACCTTAAAGTGGTCTGTTTTTATTCAAACAAATATATATATATATATATATATATACATACATACATACATACATACATACATACATATTCCATTTATACATTTTTTTTTAATAGATACAATATGTAAATAGTAAATGGCCTGAATTAATGCTGTTTTTTTAAAGAACTGTGCATTTGCTTAAATAAATTGTATCTATTAGAAATAATGTATAAACAGAAAATGTATTAAATAATAATTGTTGGACTTAATCCATTTCATAATATATATATATATATATATATATATATATATAAGCAGCATATTTTCATTCAAGCAGATTTGGTTAAGTAATTTAGACATCTCAAAATTCAAAATTTTTCAATTATGCAAGGGAAGTAACTTTTGTAATTTTACAATGACAACATTGATGAAGCAGTTTACATTCTTCTTGTCATAAATTATCATCTTTTGTCTCCTTGAATTCTATTCCTTTATTGTCCTCTCTTTTACTTTCTGGCAGAGAAGCAAGAAACTGGAAAGGAGGTTCACAGGTGAGAAGTGTGAGAAAAGAAGCTATTAGGATAAAACATAGGGTTGCATCTAACTAGTTCAACAGTAAAGTGGTGAAACCTATTTGAAACCTATTTTCTAGTCTAGTATCACATTTACATTGATACAGTTGAGACACCAAGAAGGAATGCTCATCAGAACAATTGCTCTGAAAATATTTGTAAAAAAAGACAGAGGGAAGGCATGTCACATCAATGAGAAAGTGACTGAAGTTGAGATGCCAGGTCAGGACTGATTATATTACAGATCCTTCTTTGGTTTTTGTTGAGAACCTCAAGATATATAATAGAAGCACTAGACTAGATATGGCAGTAATATTCATTGCACAGGCCAATGGTAGATTTATAAATGTCATAAATCGTCATCTTTTGTCACCTTGAATCCAATTCCTTTATTGTCATCTCTTTTTTTTTTCTGGTAGAGAAGCAAGAAATTGGAAGGGAAGTTCACAGGTGAGAAGTGCAAAAAAAATATTAGAATAGAACATATAGTTGCATCTAACTAGTTCAACAGTAAAGTGGTGAGACCTACTTGCCAATCTAGTAGCAGACTTAAATTCATGCAGTTGAAAGTGGGAAGATTATGAAGAAGGTATGTAAGCAACAAAATAAATAATGGCTGCAAGAGATTGATCAGCATAGAATGAATTTTCTAGGCAGGGGAGAAACAATTCAATTTGACAAAAAGAATATAAAGATTATATTCTTCAGCTGATAATAAAAAATAACTTATATAAAAGTTTAATGTGAATGAATTGATTATTTTGGGACCAAGATGTGGAGAACAATGCAATTTGAATTTCAAAAAATATTCAATTTTCAACCACAATGATTTCAAGATTTAATTATTGTAATATTTCTTTTCTCACAAAATTCTTCAAAAAGGTTTAATAAATCAAATTGAATTTTTAATCATCACCTTTCACACACTCATGTGACAAATGACTTTGGAACTGAATGATCTTTAATTACGAAATGATCTTGTTTTCTTTTTTCTCTTTGGAAAATTTCAATAAAAGTCACTTTTGTGGATTTCTTTCAAACCACTAATTCCAATTCAGTTCTGCATAGTTTTCTTTAGATTCAGTCAGTATCAGTTAAGACAATCAGAAAATGCATAAAAAGGGCCCAAAGTGTTTTTCATCTTGGGCTGTTTCATTAAGTGAACATTAAATTATGTTTCAATAATAAAGTTTCCAAGAAAGAAAAAACTCACTAAATGTGACATTCATTTTTATTGGCAAAATTCTAAACAAATATTTCAAGAGCTTGTTCTCTTTTTCTCATTTTCCAATGGAAGCTGTTTCTCCTCATTAATATTTCACAAGGAGAATTACCAACATTTTGCCATATAATCATATAAATATAATAAAACTATTCTCTCAGTTATTCTTAGCCATTAACAATCCCATTCTTTCTGATTTTTCAATGCATTCCTAGAGTAATATCTTTAACAATGCATTTACATTATTTATATAAAAACCCCTATTTTATCAGTAATGCTTGCATTCATTTCTAATATGTGACAATCATTTATTCCTTTTAATGCATCTTATAGAAGGATCATTAATAGCCTTATTCTATCAGTAATGCTTGCTTTAGTTCGTGATATATGACAATTCCTTCTTCATTTTAATGTTTCTTATAGAAAAATCATTAACAATAGCCCTATTCTATCAGTAATGCTTACCATAATATTCTGATTTTCAATGCATTCCTATAATATAATAATTAGCATTTACTTTATATGTATAATAGTCCTATTTTATCAATAATGTTTGCATTAATTCATGACCATTGACAATAACTTTTGTTCTGATTTTAATGCATTTGTACAGTAAAATTATTAGCAATGCATTTATTATAAACATAGATCTATCAATCAGTAATACTTGCATTAATTCCTGACAACCACTTCCTTCATTTTTTTTTCAATATGTTCCTATATTAAATCATTTGCAAAACATTTATATATCATAGACCTATTATAACAGTAATGATTTAATTAATTCTTGGCTACCGACAACCCCTTCTTTCTTGATTTTCTAGATATTTTTAATATATTTCTATGTTAAAATAACTATTTTACCTGCCCAGTAAAAGATTACTCAGGCTAACAAAAGACAAGAAGTTATAGAGAGCCATAATCATTTATGTTTTGAAGACACATAAAAAGACTAAATGATTGAACAAATTGAAGTTGTGTGCAGAGTTTCATGTTGGACATTTCTTCTTGAAAGATACATGAAAAAAAAAAGTAAGATGAACATCATTTATACTAGATTGTTTATATTAGTCACTTTGATGTGTGACTTCCACTTATGTTAAGCAGACCAAAAACCTACTGGACTATATTTTCATCCGAGATTTTCCACTTGAATAAAAATGTTTGAGTTTGAAAATAAATTGTGACAGTTGTTGAAAAAAATGGATATTTTGCAATACAGAACCAAAGAGAATTTGAAAAAATTGAAATAAACCACTATTAACTGTTCAAAAATTGATATAGCAGGTGAAGGTCCAGGGACAGAAAAAAATGTAAAAATCATGAACGACAGGTCTAATGTCAAATATCCAACACACAAGTGAATGAATGAGGGAGTAAAATAAAAATGACTCTCCTAATTTGAGAGCACCAACTGCTTTTATCAACAGAACAATTTTTTCATTGGTTGATGGTTGGAGATGACAAATGCATTTACGGCAACATCTGCGACTGACTTGTTTCTATTTTGGTTATTTTGTCTTCAGCATATTGTACACAACACACGTGCCCCTTTTCTCAGTAAGTGACTTTCTTTTTTGCCAGAGTTACTAAAGCTTCTCTTAATTTGAGAACATCAACCACTTTTATTGTCGGAACAATTTTTCATTGGTTGATAGGCTGGAGAGGACAAACAATATTAGCATATCAGGGATGCATTTATGGCAATATCTACAACTGACTTGTTTCTATTTAGGTTATTTTGTCTTCAGCATATTGTACAGAACACATGCCCTTTTTCTCAGTAAGTCACTTTCACTTTTGCCACATTAACTATACCAAAAGCTGGTCTTTATCCAAACAAAGTAAAACAGAATCTATAGTGGGATTATAAAAGAGAAATCATCTTTTTTTTAATCAAATATTTCCAGAGAAAAAAAATGACTAATTGAAACAAGTCTAGGCTAAAAAAGGAGGAATTGGCAAAATTCATCCTGAATTGGTTACGAATACATGAGGAAAAATTAAGGATACTAAGAACTGAAAATAAACTACTCATAACAATCAGAAAAAAAAAACTGCTGAATATTTTGGCTAAAATAATTAGGAAAGAAGGCTGGGAGAATTTAACACTTACAAGGCACATTGATGTATAACCAATTTAACAAATTTGGGCAAATGGATAGAAGACCACGTATCACAAAAACAAAGCAAGTATTGCTGAGAGTAGGAGGTAGATGATCATAGCTCGCCACGGCTTCCAGTCTTTTGTTGACTGGAAGCCGTGGAGAGCTATGATCATCTACATACTGAAAAGGCATGTTTGAGAGAGAGAGGTTATAAAGGGAAAATCAGATTTTAATATGAGGCAATTGAACATAGGCAGTATTATAGGCAGTTTCATCCAACACTGCAAATTGTTACAACAACCAAAACATTAACCTAAAAGACTCATGTTCTTAAATAGCTTCCATCAAGACTTTTGTTTGGATGTTATGCATGGTGCCAAACTCTTTCAGAAATATTTAAACTATTAGCTGTATACAACTATTTTCTCAGATGAGTGGTTAAAATGGCTTTGTGCAAGTGAAGACCGTCAATCTTAGCAAATAACATCCTTCTTCAAACCTTGTGGATTGGCACCATAGAACACAAATGTATAAAATAACAGAAACCACACCACTTTAAGACTTTCAACAGCAGCAACAAATAAAATGGATAGCAAATACTGTAAATCAAAGTGAAAATATCAAAATAACATAATCAAGATATTGACATTCCATACTACTTTGAGCATTAGGAAGAAATGCCTTTAAATAACCATCCTTCTTTGAACCTTTTGGGCTGGTGCTACACAATCACAAAGAACTGTAGCAGATTAACAGAAACCATATCACAACTTTCAAAAGAACTAAAATGGATAGGACAGATTAACAGAAAAACACATCACACTACTTTGACGACTTTCAACAGACTTGTGGTCTGGCACAACACAACAACTAAAATGGATAGGACTAAAATGGATAGGACAAAGTGAAAAGAAAATAAACATAATTGAAATATTGACATTCCACACTACATTAAAAAGAAACCCCTTTCAGTATATCATCCTACTTTGAACCTTGTGGTCTGGCACAACACAATCACAATGATCTGAAGGAGATAACAGAAAACACAACATTTGAGGACTTTCAACAGAAGCAACAATGAAAATGGATAGCATATGTAACTCAAAGAGTAAATAAAGATACTGACATTTCACACTACTTTGAGCATTAGGAGGAAACTCCTTCTTTGAACCTTGTGGGCTAGTGCTACACAATCACAAAGAACTGTAGCAGATTAACAGAAACTACATCACTTTAGGACTTTCAACAGCAGCAACAACTAAAATATATAGCATATATAGCTCAAAGGGAAAATAATGACATAATCAAGATGTTGATGTTTCACACTAATTCAAATAAAAGGATAGGAAGGAAAATCCATGCGAATATTGGAAAGAGCAATAACAGCTACTGGACTTAAGACAACTGTTTTCGTAAAAAAATATTTAAAGAGAAAGATTTTATAAATTTCAACTGACAGCAGCACAGACTGTTCAGTCAATAATTTCTTAATGTTTCCTTATAAGAAAATGGCTAATATTACCAGTACTATTGAAACAATAAACATATTGTATTCAAGATGTGATTTCATCTGTGCCTCATATATGCAAGAAGTGTTTTTACTTTACTTACTGCTGCCTGTCTAACTCAAGTAATACAATATTTGTCCACTTAGTCTAAGTTATTTAATGAATAGAAATCAGGAAGAGATAATCAATGGTCAGGAATTAATATTAGTATTACCAAGAGAAAAATGCCATCATATATAAAAAAATAAATTCATTGAAACTGCATTTACTATAGAAATGCATTAAAATCAAGAATAAAGGGATTGTCAGTGGTCATGAATGAATGCAAACATTACTGAAAGAATAGGACTATTATATATATTATATAATTGCATTGAAATTGCATTTACAATAGAAATGCATAAAAATCAAGAATAAATGTACTGGCAATGGTCATGAAAAGTTATTTGATCATTGCAAAGAGCATGATCAAACAACAAAAACCAAATCACTTGAACATGACCAAAAAAAAGCATATTACATCTAAGTTAAAGAGACAATAACTATTCCTAATAGTATTAGTGTTGACCAGTCAAGCAATATGAATTATATATCTTCCTGCCAATGGTCATCCCAAACATAATTGGTTCAATCAACTGTTTAAATGTTGAGTGCAGCTATATAATGTTATAATGTACAGCTCTGCACCTGGTGGCCAGGAGGTTATCTTTTAAGTCAGCCCACTGATGCAATTGACAACCTTGATGGATCTGTGTTTTCTTTATTTTGTATTCAGTTATACTATAATTTCAGGTTTTCTCCTTGTGAAAATTTAAAAAAATTATGCATGTCATACTGCAAACTAACTAAGCAGGGTTTTAAAATGTAGAACTCTCTCAATATCATCAGCATTCTCTTAAATGAATTTCAATGCTAAGTAAGTAAACTTAGAAAGCAGATTGTCAGAAATCTCATGTTAAGGAAATTAACAAAGCATTTATCATTTGCATTAATCAACCAAATGGAAATAATGAGAAAATCATTGAAAAAAACAATTTTCAATTTACATTACAGAGAGAAAAAAAAGAATGAAAATAATGAATCCAATAAAAACAACAGTTAAACTAAAATAGGTTTTTATATTGATCTCTTTTTGTCATTTTTGAGGCTGAAAGTCCCTATTTTCATTCATAAATATTTATATATATATATATATATATATATATATATATATTTTTATCAGATGCAGTTATTTTTATGTTGCCCAATGTTATTTTATAGATACAAGTATTTCAACAAATGCTCTGTTTATCTTAAACAGTATTAAATAAAATTTCAACCTTCCTGAAATGATGGATAGATATTAATTTTAGAAAATTTTCCATCTTTTACAGGATTCGAATGATTTTTTCTTCAACGGAACATATTATATAAATTAGTCATGGACGTGTTTCCATCGTTTGATTTCAAAGAACCAATCGGTAGACAATTTTAATTTACTGTTTATAAAAAAACTTTCCATGAATCTCGAAACATTCATAACTGCTTTTCTCTGTACGAATGTAAATAAAAGCTTCATCATATATTAATAAATGGACAAGGTCCGACAATTTATTTATTAAATATATATTTTTATGTTTAATATTATTATTTTTAAAGATATCAAAAATTTACACAAATGCTCTGTTTATGAAAAACAGTGTTAAATAAAATTTTCAATTTGAATATTTTTAAATTTTAGAAAAAATTATATATATATATATATATTCGAATATATATATATACGGAACCGTCATATATTCTGATATAAGGCAACCATTTGAGCTAAAGAAAGAACCAAAAATCGGTAGACAAGGTCGAATTTAATTATTCTAAACTCCAAGTTTCCATGAATCTCGTACATTCATAACTGATGATGCTATTGGAATGTTAAACAAATGATCCTTATATATTAAGAAATGGACAAGGTCCGAAAATTTATTTATTTAAAGACATATTTTATATGTTTATCTTTGTTGTTATTTTATAGATACAAGTATTTAAGCTGGCCTTCTGTTTATGATAAACAGTATTAAATAACACTCACTGGGGTATGAAGGGTCAGAGGAAAGAAACATTCCAAGAAGAAAATTTTCGTTCTTTGACAGGATTCGAACCTGTATCCTATGAGGAAATAATCATATACGCTGACGTGCCTTTTACCGTTTGATCTCAGAAAAGAACCAGAACTGAAAGGACAAGGTCGAATTGGAGTTTATAAGCAGTAAATACGACCTTGTCAAATAATGTAAATAGTGTACATAATACCTCATCTCAGAAATATAGACAGATACTGAAAGGCCGAAACGTTGTAATAAATATGGCAACAGAGATGAGGACAATAGTCCGAATAATGTAAATAATGTACATAATACCTCATCTCAGAAATACAGACAGGTACTGAAAACTGATTCTATATCATGTTTTTCCTCCACATGTCCCTGAAAAAAAAAAACATCTTTTTGAATGTTTCATCATGTTATCTCTTGTGAATACTGGTTTTTCTTCTTTTCCTATATCAAAACAGTAACAAACAGCCTGGTGTACTAATGGCCATTTACTTATACTTTATTGACAATCACAGAATACTATTAATAACAATACAATAATGTACAATAAGAGTACATTCCATGTTCAACATTTTTTTTATTCAGTTTTTTATTCATTATCGAAAGTTTAACGAAAGATAAAGGCTGCTGTGAATGTAATCATAACTCAATGTTTACATTTTCTCAACTGAGCTTGCAGGGATACAAATTGATTTCATTGCTATGGAATTATTCTTCGAATAGACAATTTATTATGAAATTATGCCAGTAATGTATAAGTTAGAAATAGTTTTATTACTTTTATTATAAGTTTATTTGATAATTTGAATCTATGTTGTGCCAGAAGATTTTTCTTGTCTGAATCTATCCTACACATCTACAAATCTACCATTCATCCATGCATTTAATACTGTTGCTATATATGGTCTTGTGTTTCTGCTGTTCATCTCGAGAACCTCAACAAAATCCGAAAAAGCATCTGCAATGTAGTAAGTCCTGACTCGGCATCTCGACTCCAGTCACTTTATCACAGACATGATGTGGCTTCCCTCTGTCTTCTCTACAAATATTTTCATGGCAACTGTTCTGATGAACTATTTTCCCGGGTGTCCTGACTGCATGAATTTAATTGTGCTACAAAGTCGGCATCTAGGTTCTATCCTTTTACTGTTGAAATAGTTAAATGTAACTGTCTATTCTACTCCAACAGTTTCTCTCACTTCCTGACAGTGGAACTCCCTTCCTCTTACTTGCTTCCCTGATATCTACAATCTTCAAAAATTTAAATGTAATGTCAATTGACATCTTCTAAGGCATTGATCCTTGTTCTTCTTTTTATGCTTTCCTCAATCCCCCCATACACAGTCTTTTCTCTTATCTTCACTCTCTGTAACCTCCTGCATATTGGTGGCACGCCTGCCTTGCTTGGGGTGAAATGTTTAAAAAAAATGTACGTTATTGGTTATCATACTGAGGCCAAGGTTAGCATACTAACAAAAATCACTCAGAATTTAAGGTTTCTTTTTTAGAATTGTCGTATCAGATGACCCCCAATTTTTAAGGGTGATTTGGGGGATTTAAAGGTTCTTATATGCATAAATATACGGTGTGTGTGTATATATATATATATATATATATATATATATTAAAAAGAAGAGAGAAACCTGCAAACGTCTTTGGTTGTAACGTGGATTTTTTTTTTTTTAAATATTATGCTTTATTTTTGATAAAATCCATTATGGAAAATAAAGCATAATATTTTAAAAAAAAAATCCACATTATAACCCAAAACGTTTGCAGTTTCTCTCTTCTTTTTAATATACACACTTTTCTCTCATTGGAACTACAATAACTTCTTCCCCCTTATGTATATATATATATATATATATATAGACAAAAAGATCAAAGACATTTTCTATAAACCACCCATAAATGCAAAGAAACAATCACCTAACCTATCAGCTATCCTCACCTCTACCAAATATCTAAACAATAGAAACCAATCAGGAAATTACAAATGTAACAAACCTCATTGCTTAGTTTGCAAACATTTAATAATAGCTAATATATTTTCTGTACCCAACACCAATATCAAGATACACCCACCTAACCTCACCTGCGATAGCCATAACGTAATCTATTATTTATTCTGCACCTTATGTTCTAATAGTGGATATATTGGTGAATCTGGAAATAATTTTAGATTTTGTTTCAATAATCATAAACAAACCATACGTCAAAACAATCCTTATTCCCCCATAGCTAAACACTTTAATCAATCAGGACACTCATTAGAAAACTGCAAATGTTTATTGATAGATTCTAATTTTAGTTCCACATACACACACAGAAAAAAAGAAACATATTGGATTTTAAAATTAAATACACATAAACTAGGGTTGAATAGGGACTTGGGTGTTTTAAATCTTTATAAATATTTCAATAGTTAAGCAATTTTTTTTATATATGGTTAAAAATTTTTTTTTTTTTTTTAAATAACATCTAAAATATTTATGACAGATTTAAGTTAGGAATATCCGAACAGTGACGTTCCATATCACATGACATCCGTGTCTCATGATGGACGCTACTTGCTAACAAACAGTAATTTTAATTTATTTGTAACAAACAGTTATTTCTGATGAAAGATTGAGGAAAATTTGAAATATCAAATATATATATATAAATAAATAAATACTTTCATAAAATAAAACATTATTATTTTTTTAATTTGCAACTTTTTCTATATATATATATATATATATATATATATATATATATATATTGCCGCTATTTGCCTATGTGCACAAATGCCAACACAACATCCACATAGGAACAGATAGCAATATCATTAAACATTCTATTTGGTTCATACCAACCAATGAAATAACTTTCAGCTTAAAACCAAAATCCTGTCTAAGAGTCTACCCATGGTTATTTAAGGAACAGGCACAGACAGTTGAAAAACATAGAGAGAGAGATTCACAGGGGCACAGACAGATACAGACAGTCACATGATGTTATTGCCATCTTTATGATAAGACTGAGAGATCATGTCATAGATAATTGACAAATACATTACTGCACTATAGAAATATGGCATGGAATACAAAGTCAAACAACAACTTCATACAACTCACAAACGAAACAACAAAAGATTAAATCTGAGCATAATATCTAACACCATCAGTATTGACCCTGAAAACTTTGATCCACTGAAGACAAATCATGTTGCAGCTAAATAAAACAAGACCTCTATCTACATCTATCTTTTAAATTTGTATTCATATCCACTGAGAATAAATTCACTTAAGTTCATTGTTGCATTTTTGTTTCTGTAAATAAATATTGTTACCCTTCAGCATGTCTTTCCTCATGTCATTTATGTTTCATGGTGAAAAGAAGGAATAACATTTCAATCAAAATCCTTCTGATATTTATACAGACCAAATTTTTACCTTACTCCTTCTCACCACCCTCAACAATATATACATCAAATGCATTTAGGCAGCAAAACTTCTTCCAAACAAGTTTTATTAAATAACACCGACAAGGTTTGTCTATTCAACTTTTTATATTGGAAAGTGAATATAAGAACCTGAATAGACAGATTTTGTTGGTTTATATCTACATATATAAAATAACTTATATATTTGTATATGTGAATGACATTGTGTACATGTGTATTATATTTTTTTTTTAAGCGTTTCACCCCAAGCAAGGCGGGAAGCCACTAGGACGCAAGGGGTTACAGAAAATTTGGAGAAAGATCAAATAGGAGTGATAGAAGAAAGGATGAGGAGAAGGGTAGTGGATAGATCAAGGCAACTGGAGATGTCGATTGACATAGCTTGAGATTATAGCTCTCAGGAAAACTGGAATAGGGAAGGGAGTTCAACAGGCGAGAGGTGCAAGACATGAAGCTACTGGAGTAGAAGAGACAGCTACATTTAGGAGTTTTGACAGTGAAGGGGTGAGAGCAGGATGCCAGCCTCGTAGGACGCTTGAACTTATGAAGTCTGGGAACCAGTGAATGCAGCTCCTTGGAGCAATTGCCATGAAAGTATTTGTAAAACAGACAGAGAGAGAGGCAATGGCATGTCTGTGAGAAAGTGACTGTAGACGAGATGCCAGAGCAGGGCCAATTACATTGCATATCTTTTGTATTTAAATTGTATTTGTATGTTTGTATTTGGACACATAAGTGTATATCATGTATTTTTAATTATTTCCCAAATACTTTTTAACTAAGTAAGGCAATTTTAAAACAGCATTTCTAAATATATTAGTTTTATTTAGGAATATTTATTTTACTCTGTACACAGAAAGCAAAGTCAGTCTTATTACTCTGTCTTCAATTTGGCAATGAAATTCCGGAATCTTGTGAGAGTGACAGGAATCATGGAGAAAGAAGTATATGAGAAGATTTTGAAAGAAAACTTAAAGCAGTCAAAGAGCATAAACTTGGTCTGGGTTGCTGTTTTGTCTTCCAATGTGACAACCACTAGAAGTGTACATTGCTTCGAGTGAAGAATTACTTCCAGAAGTTCGAAGTGTACATTAATGATTGGCCTGAATAGAACCAAGATTTAAATCTCAAAGTAAAACTGTGGGGTGAACTGAAAACTAAGATCCATATCAGAGACAATAAAATTTATCAAGTACAGGGAGAAGCGGATTCATGCCTCTTCTAACGACATCAAAATAACACATATATATGCTATCTTTTTCTGCAAACATAACCATTAGGCTGCAACACACATTCTGTTTGTCCTGGATAGTTTTCATCATCAACATCAATTTGGAAAGTGAAAATGAGCTTTTTTTTTTCTTTACAGTGGTGTCCATCCTATACAAGGGACCTGGAGCCACTCAAAGTAGAGTGTCACAGAGTAAGAGGTACAGGTTATGCAATATAGCAATATGAGTTAAATTTAAGACAACTCGATATGGAAAATTTACTTTCGATCAATGGTTATCAGTAACTGGAATAAACTTCAAAGTATAAGAGTAAAACTGAGAAAAAGTGACAGGAGGAAGATAAATTGATTTTTTTGGATGAAGAAGACATGACAAAGAAAACTGTTGTCTATAAAATGAATATTATGTGCAAAGGAGGACAGAAGTTATGACGTGGGCCATGTAGAAGCACAGACGGCAGCTGCTGAAGTGTGCACCTCCCCCCTCACTTATGCCTCAACCCACATTTGTTCACTTATAGTAGTAAAATACTACCTTAAAATAACATCTGTTTTACTACTAGAAATTGTTTTGTTTTTCAGTCATGGATAACGATCTGGCCAAAGGGTAATTTTTAAGCCACAAGCATTTGACTGTAAGAAACTGCACCCTGTCAATAAACTTGGTGTCTGGTCTGAGTGGCAATGCAACAAAAGATATGTGTACAAAATAATGGTTAACCCTAGACTTGAACAGGTTAAGATTGTAGTGATCAGGAAATCAATCTCTTGGGAGTCACTTGAGGTAGACAGTTACAGAGTAAGAGGCACAGTTCATGTGGATATGTGAGGAAGATAATGGCTAACCCTAGAATTGAACAGGCCAAGATTGTAGTGATCGGGGAAGCATCCTCTTGGGAGTCACTTGAGGTAGACAGTTACAGAGTAAGAGGCACAGTTTATGCGGATATGTGAGGGAGATAATGGTTAACCTTAGACTTGAACAGGTTAAGATTGTAGTGATCGAGGAAACAGTCTCTTGGGAATCAGTTCTGCAAAGCAGCGGTTCATAGGGAAAAGCTGCTGAAGTGGAACTTATATCCTACCAATGAAACATGAAAAACATTGAAGGTGGTTTTGTTACAAAGTACATGGTTATGGTGGGTCTTAGCTGTAAAAATTAGAACTTTTGGAACTAAGGAATGTAGTTTGTCTGAGCACTTTTCATGGAAATAGCAATAAATCTGTGAGAAGCTTGCAAACTTTTGTCTGTGAGGAAAGGAGTTGTAGGGCAGAAAATAATTTGTCACCCACAAGGATGCAGAGATGCTTTGGGATTCTATTGAGATTGGAAAGTGATGACTGGATGGCTCTTTCCCATATATGGCAGCAGTACTCCATTTAGAGCTTAGTCTGACTCTTGTAAAGGTAGAGGATAGCAGGAAAAGTTAGGTATATACTAGCACAATACAGGGAACCAACCATTTTTTCCATTATCTTTAGTGATGGAACCAATGAATTAGTACCACTTGAGGTCTGGGTTGAGTTTAAGTCCCAAGAAGTGCTCAAGGCATGAGCCTTCCTTAGAGAATACCTGTTCATCAGGTTAGGTGAAAAGGGTCTGCTCAGTAATGATAGAACTTCACTAGTTTGGTTACTGAAGCATTCAATGTGATCAGCCAGTTTTCTTCCCACTGAGCTGTTAAAGCTAGGTCAGAGGAGAGATCACTTGCCAATCACTGGTCATCTAGAGTTTTGGAGGTGCATCATTGTATCATCAGCATAAATATTCACAAATGATTGGAATAGATTATTTATGTAAAGTTGAAAAATAGTTGGACTGAGAAGCAAGCCTTGGGGGACACCAATGTTGATCACTTGGGCCTTGGAGGACTGGTGTAAGAAAATGGTGAAAAGTTCTCAAATTAAACAAGAAGCAATTCTCTATCATAAATCTCAGGTTTGGACATCTGGTCTTATTTTGGGAAGTATATTGGACCAAGAGCATTTCAAGACACCATATATATATATATATATATATATATTGTGTGTGTGTTTATGTATCTTGGTTGCAAATATTCCTTCTGATGTTTATTTTCTTGAAGAGATAAATTATGTCTAGACAAGAAATAGCATGAACTCTGACACAAGAAAACTTTATTAAAATTATTATAGGCATAATTTGTCTGTTATTTTCAATAAACTTTGCTTGAATGAACCTGTACTGCTTAGATACATCCAATTTAAAAATACATGACTGTGCAACTCTTGTATTAACACTACTCTCTCTCTCTCTCTCTATATATATATATATATATATATATATATATATATATATCAGTGGCGTAGCTAGAGTAAACGTCACCCGGGGCAGTCTGCTCAAATGTCACTCCAATGACCCTGATTCACCCTATGCTGAATGGTTAGCTGTAGCTAAATTTTCATACATGCTCTACCTCTACTTTACTCTACTGACCGGTACGTTACTGTTTACATGTATGATCCAAGACAAAATACAATGCAACAAAATAATCAGTTCAAATCAAAAGCTGAAAACATTTTCCTACTCACAAATTTCCTGACAATTTATTAGAAAATTTCTGACTGGGGGACAAAACGGGGGGGGGGGGATTTGTCATAAATTATTTCAGGGGTGGGGTCATATGCCCGCCTGCGAAACCCTGTGTCTCCACCACTGTTTTCAGACTATTTTTGGCACCTTAGCCTGGTTGAAAAATTTTGTTGGGGGTGACATTGTGTCACCTCTCCTGTGCTGGCACCCGGGGCGATCCACCCCCTCGCCCCCTCTTAGCTATGCCACTGATATATATATATATATATATATATATATATATATTACGAAGAAATATAGTCTTAAAGTGTGCTATATTTATGGGATAAAGTGCACAATATCAGAGATAGAGCCTGTGTAAATGTAAAAGTGAACATTGAAGTCAACACTTAGAGGCAACAGGCTGTTTCATGCTAGACGCAATCGTCAGGCCATGATTGCATCTAGCATGAAACAGCCTGTCACCTCTAAGTGTTGACTTCAATGTTCACTTTTATATTTATATATATATAATTATTTTTTAAAAATATGATTCCATGACTACATAAGAGTTCTCATGTTTCAAAAACAAAAGCTAAAAAACCAGCTCAGTTTCATCCTCAAGCGAATTTTGGAAGAACTAATCTTGAAATTTATGGAGCTTTATAAGCATATATATTCAGAATATAATTTAAGTTAATTAATTACATAAGGGTGAACATATTGTACCAACATATTAGTAACTAATATGTTGATACAATATGTTCACCCTTTCGCCCCTTTTTACAATAATTGGTTTCACCGTTTCCATGTCTCATGGCCAGAAAGTGCATGTTCTAACTAATCAGCCATGTGCCCATATATATATATATATATATATATATATACACACACACACACACACACACACACACACACACAATGTCAATGGACTGATCTGTGCACAATGTCAGATGGACTAATCAGTGTAAATCAATGGATGATAGAATGTTTGATTGCTATGTGATATCTGTCCTCCTATATATATATATATATATATATATATATATATATATATATATATATATATATAAAGTGTTAGTACAAAGGTAATGACCATTATTTTATTATGTTGGTCTCCAATATCAGAGAAGTGTTAGTTCAATGGTAATGGTTATTATTTTATTCTGTTTGTCTACAACATCAGAAACAAATGAAGGAGTAGAAATTGAACATTCTTCCCATTAATGCATAAGTTTGTCATTGTTACAGATAGTAATCTGGTAAAATAGTGTATGGCATGAAAGTGAAGACAAATGAAAAGTGTATTACTGAATTCTGGAAATAATGCAATCGCAAACACTTGAAGGACATTTATTATAAAAAAAAGAAAAACAAACAGATAAGAGCACAATTAGGTAGTCGGTAATGTATTTCAGTAAGTTTCATCAGTTTGCATGACAGGCCACTTTCTGGTTTTTCATATCTATTTTCCCTTGAAAAGAAGAATCTGTTGAAAATACAGAGCCAATTGTAATCATTAAGTGTTTCAGAGTTGAGAACTTTCTCTATCTTTTGCCATTGTTGTACTCTATATATCTGTTTCATTTCTGTTGAAATAACTAGGTGGCATTACTTTCAGAGAAGCTTTAGTTTTACATATAAATTATATAATACACTACCTGAACATCTCTGTTCTTAGGTCTTCCAAAAAGTGTGGTTGGTTCTTCACCACTATATTCAAATCATATGTACAGGTAGTCAGTGTATAACGTCAGATGGTCTGTTGTCAGATGGTTTGATCAGGATACGATGTCAATGGACTGATCTGTGCACAACGTCAGATGGACTGATCAGTGTAAAACATTGGATGATAGAATATTTGATTGCTATGTGATATCTGTCCTCTTATATGTCAGTGAATGTTGGACAATTTCCTCATTGATTAAGAAAAATTTAGTGGCAGCAGAAATGTGTTTTTATAGAAGGATACTGAAAATTCCATGGACAGAATGAATAAACATGGTGGTTTTAGGAAAAATAGCAACAGAAAAAACACTTATACTCAGAATCAGAAAGCAATAGATGAAATTATTTGGATACATAATGAGGAAGGAAGGCTTGGAAAGATTAATACTCATGGGGTATATTGAGGGCAAAAGAGATAGGGAAAAGCTAATTGTCTCAAGGTGAGTACTTTGAAGTAGACTAAGATGCTATTTCCCTAGGTAGGTTATCTTTTTTGATAATATTTGATATTAATTTTTTTGCAAAGACTGCATAAATACACTATTTGAAAAAAATATTTAGACTATCTGCCGATCATATGATTGACTTGTTAAAAGATGTTAGAATAAATTATGTACTTGACATCATACTTAATTAATCCACATAACGAATTAATCTAATTAATAGCAACAATAGACTAGTGTATTAAAAATTAATAGGGACAATGACCTCATAGATTATATATATACTTGATGCACTTATGTGAATAGATGGGGGAAAGGGGGTGAGAAAAACTGCTAAGAGACAGACAAGATTGGAAGTTGTGGTGAGCCATGTTCGCTTATGTCCTAAAGGTGCATGACATAGAAGAAGAAGTTGGGGAGAAATTTTAAATTTTGGAAATTAGTTGGCATATTTTGACTTTGCAAATTCTTGGTAGAAAGATTTTCTCAGATCTTTTTTAATGCTTTTCACTCAATCTATGCCCAATACTGATCAGATAAGGTGCTGTTTTCATGACTAACACGTGTCTCACATAGCTGTCGGTTTGTTTCTCTTGAATTTGGTGAATCATTTCTTTAAATTGGGACTGTACTGATCTTTTCAGAACTGCTTGAGCATTTCTTTTATTTTCAGATGTTTTTACACCAGGTCTGTACATTTATATACAAACAACACTCTTCTAATTAGGTTTAAATATATATTGCCAGGAAAAGGTGTGCCTATGGGGTTGCCATTAGCCCCAGTGATAGCTTACGTATTCATGGCATATTTCAAGAAAGGGCCTTAAAAATAATAGCACTGAGGGCATAGCTCCTGGTTAAGATAAGTAGATGACACCTTCATGCAATGGCCTCACCAGGGAGATGTTAAAATGCTGTTGGGTTGTATGAATTCTATAAGACCCTCAGTAAAGTTTAAAATAAATTACCTTTCCTGGTTGTGCTGATAACTCATACAGAGTGTAAGTTTAATATTTGACAAACTCACTTGACATTTTCTGAATTTCAAATTCTGAAAATGGTTTTGTGGCTTTGATGTGTCTTAGAAAAACAATCAGTAGGGACTTTACAACACGTGGATGAACACTCTCCTGCAGAGTTACACAGTCAGAAGTGAGATGACATTGAGAGAAGCTTGTATATAGAGTGACCTTTGCACCTACAATGGCTGAGCAAATAGATCCTTCAGGTGTCATCTGAGGTTTATCTTTACAAATCAGCTTATCTTCCTGCAAAATGATGTTCTCTTACAGTCCAGAGTTGGCACTCAGTGACTTTCAGTTTTTCTTCTATTTAAAATTGCTGTGGACAACATTTAGGAGAGCACAATGCAGCCGCTGATGGTGATTTCAAAAAGCCACTTTTTAGACTGGAATAATTGTCTCAAGGGGAATACTTTGACATAGACTAAGATGCTGTTTCCCGAGGTAGGTTATTTTTTTTGATAATATTAAAGGACTTGACATTTTTTGCAAAGACCGCATGAATACACTATTTGAAAAAAAAACATTTATTTAGAGTATATGCCTATCATATGATTGGTTTGTTAAAAGATGTTAGAATAAATTATGCAGTTGACATTGTGTCTAATTAATGTAATTAATAGGGACAATAACATAGTGTATTAATAGGGACAACAGCCTTGTGAATTAAGGATTAATAGTGACAATAACCTCATGGATTATATATTAATAGGGACAATAGGCCCTTGTGAATTAAAGATTAATAGTGACAATAGTGGTATAGTAATTATGAGTTCAATCCCTGGCATGGACAGTGTGTACTTATATGGAAACAGCGGAAACAGAGCGAGCAATAAATGAGCAATACAAAAAATATGAACTAGACAAGATATCCCTAGAGATGGACAGTGGAACAAGAACAGTCTATCCCAGTAGATTAAATAAAGGGATCAGCTTGAAATTCCCTGTAGCTTAACCAGATCAACATACACCAGGATTATGTCACATCAGATTAAAACACTGGTTCCAATTTGATCGCTGAATTTAAGTAATGCCAAGCCTGGTCAGTACTTAGATGGGAGACTGCTTCAGAATAGCATAAGCTGTAAGCTTGGATTTGTAGGTGGCATAATGGATAATGGCTCAAAATTGTTAATTGGGAGTTGAGTTCCAATTCCTGCTCTGTTTGTTATATTCACTTATGTACAAATCCCCTTGGGAAATATATGAATCCACCTCATCATCCTCCAGCTATGGCTTAATTAGTAAGACTTGTATCATTAAACCATTATAATCTAAAAAAATTCTTACAATCTAAAAATGTTTTTTTGCTTTAAATAACCTGCAAAGGGAGATAAGCAATAGAAAATGAATGAAAGCTAGAGAGTACATTACCCAAAATATTGTGCTAACAACAACAAAGATGAGGACAATAGTCCAAATGTAAATAGTGTAAATAATGATAATTCCTCATCCCAGAAAAACAACAAAGATGAGGACAAAGTCCAAAGCAAATGTAAATAATGATAACTCCTCATCCCAGAAATTCAGTGATAACAACAACAAAGATGAGGACAATAGTCCAAATGTAAATAGTGTAAATAATGATAACTCTTCATCCCAGAAATTCAGTGATAACAACAACAAAGATGAGGACAATAGTCCAAATGTAAATAGTGTAAATAATGATAACTCCTCATCCCAGAAATTCAGTGATAACAACAACAAAGATGAAGATAATAGTCCAAATGTAAATAGTGTAAATAATGATAACTCCTCATCCCAGAAATTCAGTGATAACAACAACAAAGATGAGGACAATAGTCCTGTTTTTTAGTCAGAAAAAATGGTATTTTCAATTCCTGATAAATTAAAAGTTATTCAATTTTTATAATCTAAATATATTGAAATTATTTACATACATTTAATTTCATCAATTTAAGGACAAGTAGTCAATGAAAGCTCCATGAACCATTCAATAAGCTGTGGCCCATATATTAGCTTGGTGGCCCAGTAAAAATTATAAAATTTCTATGTCTTACCTGAAATTTTCCATGGCTTATTTTGGCCACAGATTGGGAATTACTGACCTTGCAGATTAGGTGGGGTAATCCTAAAATATCAGTGCAGAAAATGGAAACAAAATAACTATGTATCTGTTTCCAAAAAACCATATGCACTTGCATATCATGTGATTTTTGAAGCCTTAATTTTGAAGCTAATTTTAAGGGGGTTGCATTATGCATAAGACATAAAATTAGTTTATGTACTACTGCCTTAGCTATGCTATTGATTATATGATGTAATAGAATAACCTGTCACCCCAATGAGTGACTACACTATAGGTAGTTACTAACTATAAGTATCTGTAAGTCAACAGACTACAGAGACTAGCTGGGATCTGTTGAGTACGACTCAGACTTATGCGAGAACTACCAACCTTCCAATAGTAACACTCACTACTGGATTGACTTGCGATGACCTTGTGTATAACTGTTACCTGTATTGTTACTGTATTGGTTTTTACAATAAACTTTTACTTATTTTATCCACCTTGTTTTTCAAATATATATTCCTATTAGCATGGAATATAACACTATATATCCATTTACTGTAGTCAAATTAGCTTAAAAATTAAGTCGTCAAAGGCTGTGTGATACGTGAGTATTTCTGGTACATGCCTTCTACTTCAAAAAATCATGTCTTTTCCTTTTCCATTTCATTTGGATGATAAAACGAATAGTTTAGAGTTGATTAAAATGATAAAAGTTCCTTTGCATGAAAATTTGTTAGCACTGTTGCATCTCTGAAGAAATTGCAAACAAATTAATGAGTTATTTACCTTGCAGCTGTGTACTGGCTTCTTTACGAACAATTAAAGCAATCTTGACTAACACTTTTATGTTTAATCTACTACTCATCAACCCTGGCTTTTGTACTGTGAATTATTCATCTTTCTTGAAGAAAGTTTATCATACATACCACTCAGATGGAAGATCATGCGTCAAAGGTGAATGAGAACGAATCTTTAATCATGTTGTTTAATCCCAAAGAGACAATGACATTCCTGAAAGTCTCTCTTTGACATATTTGTTGCCAAGTTTTTCATTTAATGTATAACTCTTGCACCAGGGTTTTATGATTCAATTTGACACAACTAAGAAGTCCATTATTTATATTATTCGGACTATTGGCCTCATCTTTGTCGCCATATTTATTACAACGTTTTGGCCATTGTACACTCCGGCCTGATTGGAGGTGATTGAAATGTCGAACTGAATACAACAGTCTGAATAATGTAAATAATGCATGAGGATAATCGTCCGAATAATGTAAATAGTGTACATAATACCTCATCTCAGAAATATAGACAGATACTGAAAGGCCGAAACGTTGTAATAAATATGGCGACAAAGATGAGGAAAATAGTCTGAATAATGTAAATAGTGTACATAATACCTCATCTCAGAAATATAGACAGATACTGAAAGGCCAAAACGTTGTAATAAATATGGCGACAAAGATGAGGAAAATAGTCTGAATAATGTAAATAGTGTACATAATACCTCATCTCAGAAATATAGACAGATACTGAAAGGCCGAAACGTTGTAATAAATATGGCGACAAAGATGAGGAAAATAGTCCGAATAATGTAAATAGTGTACATAATACCTCATCTCAGAAATATAGACAGATACTGAAAGGCCAAAACGTTGTAATAAATATGGCGACAAAGATGAGGAAAATAGTCTGAATAATGTAAATAGTGTACATAATACCTCATTTCAGAAATATAGACAGGCCGAAACGTTGAAATAAATATGGCGACAAAAATGAGGACAATAGTCCGAATAATGTAAATAGTGAATATAATACCTCATCTCAGAAATATAGACAGATGCTGAAAAGCCAAAACGTTGTAATAAATATGGCGACAAAGATGAGGACAATAGTCTGAATAATGTAAATAATGTACATGATACCTCATCTCAGAAATATAAACAGTAACTAGGAAGTCATTACATATTTAAGACTTTTATTTACATACAAAGCAATTAATATGCACATTATCTAATGAATAAAGTATATGAGAACTGTCTAATAAGTAAGACCTCCAGTCCAATAAAACAAATTTAAAATCTTTTAGAATAATTAAAAACATATCAAAATGAAGGAAATTATTTCTCTTCAAAATTATGAGGGCTGATTGATAAGTAAGCTCTCTGGTCCTATTGTTGTATAGTGTTGTTCTATGACACTAGATAAGAAGTCACCAAACTGAGTCTTTATTAAACACTATATTCTCCTATAACCAACATATACAAAAAGGTAAAATCCTATTTGCCAATCCCATTATAACTCTCTCAACCAAAGAGGATTAATGCCTTTCATCATTCTTGAACTTCTTCTACAATCTCATTCTCTTCACTCCCTGGAGGTTTATGTTCTGTTCATTTTAATGGAGATCTTCATCTTGTCTCATCTTCTTCTGTGTCTGAATCACACCTGCTATCACCTATAAGTTTGTCTCCTATTACATTATCCTGATCTGAAGAACACATCCTTTCTTCTTGATCAAGATCTTCTCCCCTCACATTTTTTTCCAACTATTATCCCAGCCACAATTAGATTGTGGTGGATTCACCTTACCAACTGTTGTATAGTGTTGTTTTACAACACATGATCAATAGTCAACTTAACTCCCATCTGACTCTTTAATCTATACTTTATTTCTTCTATAACCAACATATGCAAATGGGTAAAATCCTATTTGCCAATCCCATTACATCTATAAATCAAGTTTCAGAACAAATCAAATAATGAAACTAGTATCAAAATGAATTAAATCTATTTCTTTTCAAAATTACAAGCGTCAACTGAAAAGGTCTTCTTCTATATGCCATACCCCTTCAGGATATGGACAATCATGGCTCTCCACAATTTCCTATCGTTTGTTGCTTTTAGTTAATTTTATCTTTATGCTCTCGCTCCCTTAAACTCTATTCTGCCATTCATTTAAACAAGCTTGTTAGGGGTAGGTCATGCACTCCTTTCCTCTGTTGCTATTGCTTTCAATCTGTCCTGTGAGTATCAAATTTTCCAAGCTATCTTTCCTTATTATGCACTCTAAAAATTTTAACTCTCACTTTCTGACCTTCACTATAAGTATCCTTTTTGTTTCCATCTTCACTAAAACTTTGCCATTGCTCACATGTTCAGTCCATGGTATTCTCAGCATCCTTTTGTAAAAGTACATCTTTCTTGCCTTAAGTTTTCTCTTCATCTTTAAGGAGATTATCCAGCATTCACTGCCATATAGGAGGACGGATATTGCATAACAGTTCAATATTCTTTTGTTCATTTCTAAAGAAGTTTTCCTGACTCTTAATACTTTGCTTAGCTTTAGGAAGGCATCTTTTTCTATTTAAATGTGCTTTTGGATTTACCAACTCTGTTAAAACATTTCTCAAATATTTAAATTGTTGTACTTTGTTTTTGTTATCTCCCATTTGTAATTTACATGTCAGTCTAACAACCATACATTGTCTTTTTTCACTTAATGCTTAGTCCTTTCTTCTTGCTTTCCTTCTGTAGTAGTTCTTTCTATAAAACAAGTTTTAGCCAAGAAAAAAATAATATCAGAATTAATTAAATTTATGCCTCTTCAAAATTACAACTTTATTTGCCAGCATAGCCACCATTTAGAGTTGCACATTTTTCAAAATGTTCTCTCCACATTTTCATTCCATCCATGAAGAAAATTTCCAGTATATATTTGATCCATGATATGCAGGTGGTATAATGGATGCCTGTTTGGAATTAGAAAATGGAGAGCCAAGTTCAAATTCCACTTGGAAGTGTCACATTCACTTATGCTGAAAATACTTTTGGCAAAGCTATGAATCCCTCTTCTCCCTACCGGCTATGGGTTAAACAGTGGTACTTGTATCTGGAAAAATCATTCTTATTCAAAAAAAAAAAAAAGATTGTTAATGCAGTATTTACTTGCAAGAAAAAGAATTATCCTTACAATCCAAGATGTTTTTGCTTTGAATAAGCCATAAAAAATCACCATAAATGATGATGCTTGATCAAATTGCTCACAGAAACTTCAACTTTGTCATTTGAGGAATAATATTAAAACATTCAATACCACTTTCAATCAAAAGTGTCAAGGTGCGATTTTCAGGATTGTTTAGAGAGTGTGCAACAACTGTGAACTTTGCAGTTTTTACTTTGCCAAGAAACTCTGCAAATGGAACTTCCTTCTTACCAAACGAACATAAAGGGAATGAGGCTGGTTTACTCCTGTGTACATGGCAGTGTAGGTCTTAACTGTAATTATCTGAAATGGTAGAACTTGGGTTCAATCATTGAATTCAAGAAATAAAAGCCTTACTGAAAAGGCAGCAGATTAGCACAGATACATATGTATGTATATATATGAGCTGTGAAACAGCAAAACAGTCTGTCTGTGGATGACGTTATATATATATATATATATGTATATATATGTAGGTATATATATGTAGGTATGTATCTGTGCTACTCTCTATATATATGTATGTGCGTGTGTATGCATGCAAGTATGTAGAGCTCAATTAAGTCTCATTTAAATACACATGGAAACCTACCAAACTCTATCCATCACATACTCATTAATAATACAAATATAATAGCCTCATCCACATGTAAAAAAAAACAGCTAAAGATAATGTAAGAATTATTGATAAAAAAGAAAAAGTCAACACTCAGTAACATCAACTATGAACACTGCCACAACATGCTGATCATGTTTGGAAAATAATAAATTCCTTCAACTCTAGATACATACATAAAAAAAATCCATACATTCAGTTGAAAGTAAAAATAAAATCATTCTTGATAATGGCTAAATGTATAGCCAAAAGTGCTTGGATATACAAAATATTCTAGATAATTTATGTCCAGGGAAGAAAAAATTCATAAGAACATAAGAAAAATTAAAGAAAAAACTTAATCACAGTACCTTGTCAGCCATTTTAAACAAAACTTGTATAAAAAAGGGATTGCTGGCCAAATACACAATTACATATATATGTGTGTGTGTGTGTGTAATAAAATATAGTTTTAAGGTATGCAATATTTATGGGTTAAAGTGCTCAATATCAGTGATAGAGTATATGTAAATATAAAAGTAGACATTGAAGTCAACACCCATAGATGACAGTCTGTTTCATGACTGTCACTTCCGAGTGTTGACCTCGATGTACACTATATATATATATATATATATATATATATATATATAATGTAACTAAATTTATACAATCTTATTTTAATCACATAACATCTGCGATGATTAGGTTCTGTAGTGAACAATATGTTGTAAGTATATGAGCACAGGATAATTTTAATTTCAATATTATTAATTTCTAGCCAATCAAAAAAGGAAAATAATAAATTAAATTAACCAATCAGCAAACAGCCACAATAACATATTTCTCAGAAATAACTGGAAGTATATAAATATTCAGTTTCTTGTTAATATTTCCTTTGAGCAGAGTGCTTTCAGACGTATGTGACCAACTTATTCACAATGGCAGTATTTCTACTGAATTGGTTGTCTAACAATAAAACAACAAATAATGTAAATTAATTTAGTCCATCATCTTTGGTAGGTGGTTCTTCTGCATTGGAAAAAAAATAATTTATTTTTTAATCATTCTAAAGTACTAAAATGAAAATACTGTCCATACTGTCAATATGTCTGATAATTGGTAATGTTCTCTACTTAAAATTTAATGGTAATATTTATCCATTTCTTTATAAGGAAATGGCTTATGGCCATATCATATTGAAACACCAGTTCTCATATGATCACTGAAGTTAAGCAATGTTAACTCTGGTCAATACCAGATGCTGTAAGCTTGGATGTGCATATGGTGTACTGGATAATGGCTTCTCATTTGAAATTGGAGAGCTGAGTTCTAATTCTAGTTGGGTTCCTTTCATTCACTTCCATGCAAATGCCACTGGGAAATGTATGAATCCATCTCTTCTCCCCCCAGCTATGGGTTAATTAATAAGACTTGTATCGGTAAATCATTATTATCACCAAAAATTTCAGGAAAATAGAATTCTCAAGTTCAGTCAGTGTTATCACCCTTTTTCTGATGGAGGGGCTTCCTTCCTTGCCTTTTGTTAGGGGTAGTGTGGATCATCAGTATCTTGAATATAACATTATTTTCTCTTTGATTTAAATGTGCTATCCATTTTAGTTGTTGCTGCTGGTGAAAGTTCTCAAATTTCTTTACTAATTTTTACTGACTCTGAAACATCTATTTCATACAAGGTCAGTTTTCATACTGCTGCTGTGACTTCATGTCATACGTCTCTATAAATAAATGTGAATGTCATTGTGTCACACTTTTTCAATTTTACTCCTGGAGGCCATATTCAACATATACCATTTTGGAATCAGGCCGACTCTATGAGCAAATATATTAAAAATATTCTGGACCTGCAATCCTGAAATTTTGGATTCCCAAGTTTTCATTACTGTGATTGTTTTCAGCAACTTTTTTTACCTGATTTTTTGTGATTAATTTTTTTTGTAGGTGTTTTATACTGTATGTATGAACACTAATGGGCATGTCCCAATCCTCATAAATACATTGGACACTATTGTAAGTGGGAGCAATATGCTGTATAAGTAGTCCACCACTAGCAGTGGTTTACCTACTTCACATGGCTGGCGAGTATTGCATTTTGTTGATGTTATAAAGATTACCATTTCATTTCCAACCTCCGTTTTGGTTATTCCTCATTCAGTAACCGTTTCTAGGTTACAACAGTATGATAAGAATTTTTATAACTTGGAAATAAATTTGGGAATAATTGAAATTAATTGCAAAATCCAGCAAAAGTCACCCATGAAATAAAAATACTCATTTGTACAGAAAGTTATGACCTACATACATCAAATTGTCTTTAAATTATGTGGCGACAGAAGAATTAAAATTGAACTTTTAAAAAGTAAGCTTAAATATTAATGCAATACTTAAATGCTGTGATCAATTTTGAGTTCTTCTGTAATTTATTGTTGCCTATTGCATACGGCAGCAGTATGCCTTGTAAAAAGAAATATCTGCCAACAGAGGACTAGATTGCAATCAAAACAGGCAAGGCTGCAGCAAGGTAAAGAAAGTCACATGCAAATGCAAACCCAGATCAAATGGCAGCCTGGAGAGCTTCCAATGCTGAGAATATGCAAAGACTTAGGGACTCTCAAACTCGAACAAAATGAAGGTCCAATTAAGTGTCCTCTGCAGGAGCTAGCTTAAATGCTGTCCAATAGAGTGGCTTTTATGCTAATACATATATAATCATGTAACAAATATCCCTGCATTGTCACACACAGGCATTGCTTTATTTTGTCCCTTTTCAACATTGATAAGCAAGATGCTTAAGTTTGAATCTATGCTAGAATATTGCTTATTAAAGAAATTCTTTGTTAATACTGTTACAAATGCTTTATATAGTTTAATTTTTATTTCCTGGATAAATTTGCATCAATATAAAAAATGCATATTATTCTGTATGTATTTCATGGCATTTCTCAGGTTAATAAGTTTCCTGTGTATCGACTGACCAAATAATCTACATAAATGATCTACCGAAGAATATACTCAGATCATTTGTAAACATCTATGCCAATGATATGACTATATACGGGCACACCTCTAAAACTCTTGATGGTCAGAGATCGGTGACTGATATTTCTAATCTTGCACAAACTACCCAATGGGGTAAAAATTGGGTGGTTACATTCAATGCTTCAAAGATGAAGCTAGTTACATTCCATCATCACTGATCTGACCCTGATCTACCACCAATCAGGATGAACAGGGAACGACCTTGAAAGACTATTGAGCCTCAAACTCACACCTGACCTCAAACGAAATTTGTACATATGATCCCTTGCAAAGGATGCAGGTAAAATGGTCAGCTCCCTGTACCACTCCAGTAAGTACCCAACTCCTCCTGTTATCCTCTATGTTTACAAGAGCCAAATCAGACCAACGATGGACTACTGTTGTCATATTTGGGTGGGAGCTGCCCAGACCTCACTCTCCAGCCTTGATAGAGTTCAAATGGATCTCTGAGCTCTTGTGGGTGACAAATGCCACCCTTCAACCTCTCTCCCACAGGCAGGATGGGACAAGCCTCTTGCAGCTTTACCATTAATTCTACAGATAGTGCTTGGGTGAACTACATTCCCTTGTTCTGCTAAGTCAAATCTTCATGGCAAGAATGCACCATGCCACTTACAGTGCAGCAAACCACCCACATTCTCTCTGTATTCCATCTGTGAGAAGTAACTTCCACACAAGCAGCTTCTTCCTGTGAACCATTGCTTGTACATATGATCCCATGCAAAGGATGCAGATAAAGTGGTCAGCTCCCTGTACCGCTCCAGTAAGTACCTGCCATTGGAAAATGCATAAACTTAAGGAATCAGCACATATGCTAGGCCACAAAAATCTCCTGAGCTGACCAAGCATAGAAATGAATACAATATTGGAACCAGTAATAAGGAGTAGGAGAGCAAAGTGATAAGAACAACAAAAATTGCAATATGAGCTCTGGTAAAATATATTCAATGATAACAGCAAAAAATTGCAATATGAGCACTGGTAAAAAAAATAATGCTGAAGACATTAAGTTTATAATACTGAGAAATTCATACACAGATGTCCTCAAGGAAACATGGCACAGTGGATAAAGGCAGGTTAAGGCAGTGGAGAATTTGGAGAGGGGAATTAACAGGAGATAACTGATAACTGACATCCATTAAACATGGCATTTGGAACTAGAACAGACTACCCCAGTGAGTAAAATAAAGGGTTCAGTTCAGTTCCAACTACCTGAAGAAGGCCAGAGCATATAACGGCCAAAACATTGGAATAAATATGGCGACAAAGATGAGGACAATATTCCAAATAATGTAAATAGTATGCAAACACACATTTTACATAATCCACTCAGTTTAAGTTTCTCTATTACATGTCCCACATAGAAAATAAGATATTTAAAAAATTACTAAACCCCAAATATATGTCCTCTATGTTGATGATATTGAATAATTTTGGTAATCTCAAAACCCCCTGAAAGAAAACTATGTCTTTAAGTTTACCTATGAACTTAGTCAAAAAAATTTCCATTCTTAGATGTTCTCATAAAATTCAGTAACAACACATTCACTAAGCTCTTATACAAATAACCCATTAGCAGAAACTCTTGCCATCATAATTCTATGGGTGAATGTCCTCTTAGATGTAAAATAGGTGTTATAACAAACTTTTCTCAAGAGAGCACATGAGAATTCATTTTCTCATCCAATTTTACTTAAAGAACTCAATAATGTGAAACACACGCTAGTTAGCAATGGTTTTCTGAACAACCTCATCAATCACCAAATTAGAATATTTCTTTCTAAATTAACTAATAGCAATATAGATAAAAACAATAACGTTAACAATTTCAATAAAAGTCAGATACATGTTAACTATAAGCAGTTGACCAGAACAAGAAAAATGAATGAATCATCTAGTATAAAAAAAAAATTTAAAACAACTTATCATCAACAATAGCAATACACTTTACATAGAACCAATATTATTTATGAATTCACATGCCCCTCAAGTAACTACATTATTGATCAAACTAAATTCATGAATAATTATATTGGACATACCACTACATGTCTATCAAGAAGACTCACTTTACATCTCTCTGACCATAGCTGAATTAAAACTTATTTAAGCACACATGGAAACCTACCAAACTATCTGCAACATACTTGTAGAAAATACAAGTATAATAGCCTCAACCACATGTAAGAAAGGCTAAAATAATGGAAGCACAAATAATAAAAAAGAAAAAGCCAATACTGAATAACATCAACTATGAACATGGCCACAATGTGCTGACTGTGTTTGGAAAATAAAACATTTCTCTAACTCTAGATACATACATAAAAAATCCATATGTCCAGTTAAAAATAAAAATCATCCTTGATAATGTCTAAGAGGATAGCTGAAAGCATTCAGATATGCAGCCCATTTGGACAATATTTCCCATTTTATGTCCAGAAAAAGAAACACTTATACAAACACGGGTAAAATTAGATAAAAAGCTTAATCGCAGTATCTTGTCAGTCATCTTTAATGAAACTTGTATGAAAGAGGGATTGCTACCCCATATATATATATATATATATATATCAAAGTCAAGGAATACTAATCACTCATGCTACCATGGTTTCGTCCAGTAAGGTCTCTTCAGGCAGTAGAGGTTAATAGTGATTCCAAAATGCTTTGTTTATATCTTTTAACATTCTCAATGGGAATTATGGTTGAAGGGGAGGAGAAAAGCAAGAGTAGTTGGAATGTAAGAGAGGGGGAGGGAAAATTAATATTAAAAAAAATTACAATTAAAAAAAATATTATATTAAAAAGAATTTATATAAAAACAAAAATATTAGAAAGAGGGAAAATTAACATATATTTTTGAAATATAATATTTTATGATAAAAATATAGTTTGAAAGGTATGCTATATTTATGTCTTAGAGTGCTCAATATCAGGGATAGAGCATATGCAAATATGAAAGGGGACACTGAGGTCAATACTAAGCAGTGACAGTCTGTTTTATGCTTGAATGCAATCTTCAGATCTGATGCTGTCCTTTTATAAGTGGAAAGATTATTGACATTTTTTTGGCTATCCACAATCTGTCATCAGTATTCACTGGTTTAAACAATTCTTTCTTATGATATATCTTTTGCTTCTTTACTAAGATACCTGCACTGGCTGACTAAAGGATTGAACGCATGATGCTCCCCAGAACCAGATGAGCTTTACAGGGTTTATCCTTGGGTCATGTTGCATGAAGAAAAACAAAAATTGTGAAATATATAATGGTGATACAATAGTTCTAAAGTTTCTTATGTCGGAGATATGCCCAAAACAAGAGGGAGAGAAAATATCATTCAGCAAATGGAACACTGCCATAGGAAAGTGAAAAACTTATTTACAAATTCGGGTTTTTTTTTAGTTTCTCATTAATTTCACATGATTAAGGAAGTGCATGTTAGTGGGAAAACTGTAAGTAAATTGTTAATTGCATGTGCATTTCTGCGAGGTTGTAGATAAAAAGAAATTCACTACAGCAACATATGTCACAGGAGTAAAAAATAATAGGAAGAATGGATATCCGAATCATTTCAGCATTATACATCTTGGCAGGGAAAATACTGAAATAATGAGTAGGGAAAATGTCAGCTTTATCGGAAGTGGTTCTGTCACCTTCTTTATGTGCTGTGTCCCCTCAGAACGTAGGCGAACATAGCTCTCCACAACTTCCTGTCCCTTGTAGCTTATAATAAACTGTCTCTCTGTTGCTTCTAAGCTCTAATCTGCCATCCATTTACTCAAATTCTTTCAAATAGATTTTTGTGATGTACAGTGACTGTAAATGATTAAATATAACTCAAGAGTTCAATGTTAAGATAATTACAACCACAAATAAATACTTAACAAGAACAAAGGAGTAAAAGTCAACTAATTAACCATTTCTGTGAATACCTTGTTAGTAGTGTGGCTTGGCTTAATGTCTGGTTAATCCTAAATCAAAAGTCAAATCATTGATGTACAATAATTCATACTAATTCAACTGGATAGTTCCACTCAATAATCACTACAGTCAGTAGCCTGACACTGCTATTTATACACCATAAAGTCCAGAGTGTCACACTCAAACCCTGGTGTTGGTAGTTCCTCATTTACTTCATATATAAGTATGTTATGAATTGAAAGTTTGAATAATTCGTTGGTCAACAAAAAACTTTCAGGAATTAGAATGTGTAACCATTGAAGACTGGAGAAAATCCCAGAAAAGACTTGTTCAAATCTCATCAAAAAGTTTAGAAAATGATTGAAGCAAGTTATAAAGATGAGAGGCCATGCTATTGTGAAAATTGTTCAATTTTTTCTATTTTTCATACTGTACGAATAATTTTGTCTTTTCGTATTATGCATAATTCATCTGTTAAATTTGTTTCATATATCCTATTGTTCTGAAAATTGAGTTTTATATTTTTTTTTGAGATTATTAATATATAAATAACCTGTCTATATTTCTGAGATGAGGTATTATGTACATTATTTACACTATTCGGACTATTGTCCTCATGTTTGTCGCCATATATATTACAACACTGTGCCATGTGTCCTCAAGGTCACATGGCACAGTGGATAAAGGTGTTGGTTAGATCCAGTGACAGGACCCAAAGAGTGTGAGTTTAATACCCAGTTAAGGCAGTGGAGAACTTTTAGAGTGGAATTAACAGAAGATAATTGATAACTGACATCCATTAAACATGGCACGTGGAACTAGAACAGACTACCCCAGTGAGCGAAATAAAGGCTTCAGTTTGACATTTCAACCACCTGAAGAAGGCCAGAGTGTACAACAACTGAAACTTAATACATATGGCGACAAAGATGAGGACAATAGTTCGAATAATGTAAATAATATATAAATAACCTAGAATCATACAGGTATTAAATTCTGAGAAATGGATAAAAATATTCAAAATTGATGGGTATATGAATAATTTCAGTGTTGACTGTATGTGTTGTTTTTCTTTGTTCCTTTTGCCTTCAATCTGCACTGTGAGTATCAAATTTTCCAAGCCCTCTTTCCTCATTAAGTGCCATAAATATTTCAACTGTCACTTTCTGATTTAATGCATATATACCCTTTTTGTTTCCCCTTCTAAAACTTTGTCATTACTCACATGTTCAGTTCATGGTATTCTCAGCATCTTTCCTTAGAACCATATTTCTGTTGCTTCAAGTTTTTTCTTCATCTTTGAGGAGATTATCCAGCATTCACTGTCATTTTAGAGAAGTGATATTACATAACAGTTCAGTATTCTTTTTTTTGTTTATAGCAAAATTTTCCTGTTTCTTATTACTTTGCTTAGCTTTTGAAATGCCTCTTTGGCTATCCTAATGTACCTTCGAATTTTTTTCCATCAACTGTTACAGTGCTTCCTAGATATTTAAATTGTTGCATTTTGTTTGACTTTGGCATCTCCATTTTGTAATTTGCATTTTAGGCTGTCCTTTTTTCTAACAACCATTTTCCTTTCTGTGTCTGCTATCAACACTGTATCATCTGCATATCTTATGTTGTTATGACTGTGGCCACTAATAATAAATCCTGGTAGGACTTTTAATTCTCTCAGAATCACCTCAATGTAAAGGTTGAATAATTCAAGTGAGACATCCTTGTCATACACCCCTTTCTATTTTCATATATTGAATTCATTTTCTACCCCCATGCAGGTGGTTTGCTACCTGTATAGGTTCTGGAGTATTCTAATATTCTTCCCAAATATGTCAAGGTTACCTAGCAGTTCCGACAGTACATTGTAATGTAATTTATCAAACGCTTACAAGTACACATCCTTTTGCATTTGTATTGCTCTTTCTGATATTCTGAGCATAAATATTGCATTCCTTGTTCCAGTGTTTTTAATGAACCCGCACTGTTCTTGTCCTATTCTCAGTCTAATTCTGCTGCATGCTCTATTCATCAAAATTTGGATGGCAAGTTTCATTATATAGCACATTAGGCTGATTGTCTAATGGATTTCACATTTGTTTAGCACCTGGCTTCTTAGGCAGTGCTATGAAAATTGAACTACTTTTTTAATTCGTTTTATATATGCTTTCACACACACATTATATATATATATATATGTGTGTGTGTGTGTGTGTGTGCAGTTAACAGATTTTTAATACAATATTTCTTATTACTGTGGGCTTATGCCCATGTTACAGTGAAACACTAGTTTTCATACGATCACTGAAGTTAAACCATGTCAAGCCTGGTCAGTACATAGATAGGTGACTGCTTGGAAATACTAGTTGCTGTAAGCTTGACTGTGCAGGTCATGTAATGGATAATGGCTCAGAACTGGAAATTGGGGATCTGAGTTCCAGTTTAGTTGGGTTCATTATATTCACTTACTTGCAAAGGTATGAATTCCCTTCTTCTCCCCGCTATGGGTTAATTAGTAGAACTAAAGTAGAACTAGAATCATTAAATCATTGTTATATCAAAAAATTTCCAACAACCTAGAAATATTATCTATGCAGGTTTGAACCTTGAAATCTATATTTTCCCTTTATCTGTGAAACCACCTTTCAGCCAGGTGAGGCTTACCATTTGGGTACAGATCTACTTATAACTTGGCATGGCTCAATTATCATTTTTAAGAGATCTACGATATCTGTAGACTTATATTTTTTTTGCTCAAAGTATAAACAAAGTAATTTTAGCAATTAATATCATTTATTTAAAATGGACAATATTATCTAATTATCATAAACATTATTTTATACATGAATGTGTTTATGTGTGTAAATTTAAAGTAAGATCCCATTTAAGTAAATGAATGCAATGAACTCAAGTGGAATTCAGACTCTGATTTTTCATTCCAAGTTGCTATTCATGACACTACCCACCCATGCATGTCTGCAATGGCTTGGGAAATACGATAACACTGTGAGGATTTGGGACAAATTCATGTTCAAAATCTGTCAGGAAAGCAGAAATATGTTTTAAACCACAGAAAAATTAAATTAAAATCATCTTTAAGAACTTTTGCCTTCAACCAAACTTATATCCAGATGGCAGATCTGATATACAGGGTGTCCCCCCAAAATTAACATCATTTTTAGTCTAAAATATAGCCAATTCTTGCACAAATAATCTCTAATTTTAACTATGACTGTGTTGAATTGCCTCAATGAGAATCTACTAAGAAGATGGATGAGACATGACAATGACAATGTGCTGTTGAAATGGCCACTATGTTCACCAGAATTGATACCTTGTGATTTTGTTTTCTATGGGGTTATGTGAAAAGACAGGTCTATATTATCCCGCTTCCTACAGGACTAAAAAAACTTAAACAGATAATCACAGAGGCACTGGAGAATGTTACGCAAGACATGCTACAACATATTTGGCAAGAGCTGGACTATCGACTTGATTTGATGTGTGTCGTGCCACAGGTGGTGCATATATGGAAACTTTGTGAAATTGGTGATAAAATCTACATCCCTTTGTATGTCTTGTTCAAATCTTGACAAATAAATCTTTTGTTGTTCAACATGAAGCCTATTTAAATTTGTTTGCCTGAGACATGTAGTTACTCAGATTTTGACATTTTAAATGATCTCAATTTTTTGGGGGGACACCTTTACATATTTATAAATATAGACTTATAATGAGTAATGAAAAGACAAGATGGGGGGGAGCAGAAAAACCTCCTAATTAACATTTCTTTAGACATAATGATTTTATCATTGGGTACAGGCTTATATATCTAAAAATGGCACAGCCAGTTGTTGTCCAAGGATGCCCATCTACTAGGATGAGTAGCTAATACCTATTGCAGCTCAGGCACATGTGGATTTTGTTCAACACCCACAGAGCCCACCTGTGGTTTATATTGCAATTATGTTAAGCAGGCCTAAGTTACAGTTTCTATGAGAGTGCATGTGATCAACAGTCTGAACAAGTCCACCATGTAACTCAGTCACGATGACTTATGAATTTATGTTAGCATTGTTGCCTTCCAAAGGTTCCGTCTACCCAAATTGATTCTCAAGGTTTGGGTCAACCCATTTCCAAAATCTGCCACACGCTAGAATCCCCTCCTCCATACTGATAACATCAACAAATTACCTACCTGACAAATCGACCAGGGCAAGATTCGAATCCCAGGTCGCATGGTAGAAAACAAATGTTCTAATGACTCTACTTATCTATCTCTATATATATATATATGTGTGTGTGTGTGTGTGTGTGTGTTTTTGTGTGTATATATAGATTTGTATATCATATCTAATAGATATGATATATACAAATCTATATATCAGACTAATAGTGGGTAATCAAATAAGACAATTTGACATAAAAAAAAAACCTCTAAAGTAACACATTTTGATGTAAAATCATAACCTGCATTTTTTCTTTTTCTTCCACATATAAGATTGACTCCATCGATAAAACTCTTATTAGAAGTTTTTTTTTTCTGAGGGGTAAACACATTATTTAAGAAATTTCTTTTCCATTCTTCTATTAGATTACCTATATAACGGGTGTAACAGCCAAATTTTTCATATTGTTAGATTAAGCTCTGAATCATTGTATTTTAGAAATGATTAAAAATATCTTACTGGAATTCCCTGAGGTTTTTATAACACTATTGGATTCTACTTTGAACAATAAGAATGTCTAATTAATCTCTAAGCTTAACAGAACAATCATAATGAAATCGATCATAAACAAAAATGACATATTCATCATTAATTAATCATAGCTAAGGATTGGTAGCTCATAATGTATTGAAATAGTTTAAATATATATATATTATTCCAGGATGATTTTCCAACTTATTCAAGGTGATCTTAACCCTTTCTAATTTTCTGTCCTGGAGTAACAAGTTGCCTCACAAGTTTAATGTATGATCTCATTTTCAATCTTTTATTTACTACTCTTTGGACTGTCATAGCTGAAACTACTCTCTCACATGCCAAACGTCTTATGAATTGGATCTTTTCTAATTGATCACTTTAGCTCCAAGCTGAAATGATGATCCATCTTCCTCTTTTGACCTCTTGATCCAGTTTTCCTCTCTACTGTTCCCTCTTTTTTTAAACATATTCATTGTTCTCTTGATGGTACTTGAATGAACTTTGAAGAGGGAAGCCACAGTATAAATGGTGGTAACATTACTGTAGGCATGATGATCTTTTTCCCCTCACCAAACAGTGGGGTTGACACGAAATGATTTTAACATGTTCTATTCCTAGCTGAATAACTGAAAGGGCTTATCAGTGATTCTTATGAGAAATAATGTAAAGATGACTAAACGTCTTATCTGAAAACCTGGAAAAAGAAGCTCGATTAGTGTCATACCTGAACGTACCTATTCTATTATTAATAGACTCTCCCACACATAATAAGTAGTAGTAGTAGTAGTAGCAGTAGCCAGTTGAGCTCAGTGGTGTTGTGAGTCAGTCGATGTTGGGCATTGAAGTATCAACCATCACAACTAGATTGCTGTGTCATTAACTATTATTTTCAAGTTCCTAACGTTTTGTACGCCAAACCTAATTTAGGATGACTTAGTGAAATACAAGCCTCCACTGTGAAAACTACTCTACAACAATTAGTTTAGTCGCTTTTTAGATATTAAACATTTTGTGGGATGGATAATTATACTGTAACATGATTTGGACAATTTTGCTGTTACTTCTGGTATATATTTGGTGTAGTAGGAAATATATGTGTGTGTGTGTGTGTGTGTGCATAGATTTAAAATCTAAATACATAAACACATGAAAATATGTAAACATTGTTCTAAACTCTATGAATTCAAACCGGTTAGAATAGTATTGAAATATACTTACATTTTTCTGATTTTTCTTTCATCAGTTTTGAATCTACTCATCAAATGATGAAAATATGGACAGATGATTGATCAGATGATCAGCTGTTTATCATTCTTTGCATATAAAAGACTTTATATTATTTAGTTAAAAATTCTTCCAGACATCATTCTTAAAATTTACATAAGATTTTGAATTATCAGAATTCAGTATTCTGGTTAATTCGACAGTATATTTATCAACCATCATTATAACAGAATTAGAAAAATGACATTTAAGAATAAATATATAATGAATTCATCCCGAAGAAATAAAAAGGAAAAATAATTGGATGGTGGGTGAAATACTCTATGTAAAATAAGAGCCAGAATATAATACCAAGAAATGACATAGAATATTTGATGTCAAACAAAAAACATTAGAAATAAGTGCATGCAAACAAAATATGAATGGCTTCATGAGAAATGTACAGAGATTGGAAAATAGCAAAATACAACCTACCTGGCATAGCAAGATAAAAGAAATAGCACAATGGAAAAGAATAATGTGCTCTTTGAAATCCAACCATGCATTGAAATAGCAAAAGATGCTTTCCTAAAGCTAAACAAGATATCAAGAAAAAGAAAATTAACAAAAAAAAAAAAAAGAGAGTAATGATTTTCCAAGTAATAAGAATCATTTTATACAAGGACTGATCAAAAAAGTATCAAGACTGGTGCTATAAAAAAAAAAACTACACTACACATGAATTCAGCATTTAATCTCCTTCAAAGTAGTTCACTTTTAAATCCACACACTTTATTCAGCATCATTTCATTTCATAGAAGCATTCCTAGAACTCCTTTTTTGGTATAGCAAGCAGCTGCCTTGTCGCAATCTCTTGGATTTCTTCTAAGTCTTGAAATCTTGTTCCTTTCAAATGAGATTTGATTTTATAGTGGGTGAAATCTGGGTATTATGGTGGTTGTTGAAACTGAGGAATGTCTTCGTTCACCAAAAACTGCTGTGTAAGCCATGGTCACTGATGGAACATCTGCTGTGTGGTGAGACAAACACACTCTACACCCGACCACAGATGAACTGCTCCACTATCTTGATGAGCACTGATGTTCACTCTACAATACCTGTAGATTGCATTGAAGCATGAAACAGATTGTCACCACTCAGAAATGGGCTCAATGTACACTCTTATGTTTACACATGAGAGTGTACTCTATCCATGATATTGAACATTTTTACACATAAATATAATATACAAGGTTTTTTTATCATAAAAGGTTTGGGATTGGTGCTATAAAAAGAAACTATAACAAATATCAATTCACCATTTAATCTCCTTCAAAGTAGTCACCTTCTGAATCCCCACACTTTATTCAGCATCATTTCCATTGATGGAAGAATTCCTGGCACTTTTTGGATAGTGAGCAGCTGCCTTGTCACATTCTCTTGGATTTCCTTGACATCTTGAAATCATATTTATTTCTAGTGGGATTTGAATTTTGGAAAGAAGAAAAAGTTGTATGGAGCAAGCTCTGGGGAATATGGAGGTTATGGACTTGGGAATGTTTTCCTTAGCTCCAAACTGCTGTACAAGCCATGGCCACTGATGAAACTTGTGTGGTATAGTGAGACAACCACACTCTACACACTTTCCTTCCAAGCACTGCTATAAACTATAGAGGTGAGCAAGAATGTTACAACTTAGTGTGCATGTGTGACACAGATCAAGATCTATCTGTACGAAGTGGCTTTACTATGCATACTTTAGTTCTGTTGCCATATAATACTTTTTTTTATTAGACCTTTTATAGCAGTCAATACTGGAGAATTTCCTCATAGATGAAGATCAAACTTGAGGCAATAATGATGTGGTTCTACAGAAGGAAGCTGAGAATATTTGGGGCAGAACATATGATCAATGAGGAAATCTTAAAGAAAATCTAAACAATTATATATAAATCAGAAAGAAAATTGAAATTTAAGGGACACATAATAATAAAAGAATGCTTGGAGAATTTGACACTTACAGAACATATGAACTCTTCCAGTATTTACAGAACAGACACTACTAGGAGGAATAGGAAAATTACAACATTGCTAAGAGCTACAAATGAAAGGAAGTTGTAGAGGGCAATGATCGCTAAGACTTGCCATAGAGGAACAAATCAGTAGGGTCAGATGAGATTGAAATGGAGATGCTAATAGCATTAAATGAATTGAAAATTGATAAAGTTACCTACATAATGAAATATATGACAGCAGTGAAATACTGGAAGAGCACAATAGCCAAAGAGACTGAGTATAAACGAATGTAAACTAATTTGGAAAATCAGCTTCCTGAGCCACATAAACTAATCATTAGGATTCTAATGAATAGAGTTTTTAACAGAATTAGAACCAAAATAGGGTAAACACAAAGTGACTTTGTTGAAGATATTAAATAAGAAATATAATTTTCATTATCAGAATGCTAGAAGAGCAAGCAACAGAAGTGCGGAAAGATCTATACATATGTTTTTTAGAATACACAAAGTCATTTGATAGGGTATGGCTGAAGAGCTACTTGAAATGTTAGAAAAGCTTTATTTACATGGCAAAAATATTCAAGTAATCCACGATCGCTGCTAGAAACAAACAGTTTCCAGATGACAAAGAAAGAATTTAATGAAAGTATGAAAATGGAAAGAGGTCTATAACAAGGACATGTTTTCTCATCAAATTTATTTAACTTGTAGGACAAGATGATCCTAAGAAAATGACCTATCAAGATTTATTATTAGCAGAAATACTCTTAGCAATAGAAAATATGCAGTTGACACTGTGTTAATAGCAGACTGATTTGACTGATTTGCTTTTTTATGGTTTATCAACCTGAAATATATTTTTAATTGTAAGAAAAATTATTTTTTGCAAGTGAATATTTTAATTTTAGAATAACAAAGGTTGTTCCAAGCACAAGTTCTACTATTTAGCCCATAGTTAGAGGGGTGTAATTTGAAATCAGCTTTTTGATTCTTCATTACAAGTTGCTTTCAATTACATGGCTTTCACATACATTGATGGCTGAAACAGAAGGAAAACTGAAAAAGAAAACTTTAGACAAAATAGTTGAGAAAAGCAAAGAGACAAACCATTCATTATAAAAATAGAATGACTGTAAACAAAAAGACAGTACAAATCAGGAGTTACACACTCTGGATTTAAAAATTTCAAAATCAAGGTTTTCCTGCCAATAAAGAAAAGACAAAGAGGTGGACTATGATAATGATCAGCTAAACACTGGGGATGTAAAAATCAAAGTTTTCCTGCCAATAAAGAAAAGACTTCAAATGACAAAGATGTGGACTATGATAGTGATCAGCTAAACACTGGGGATGTAAAAATCAAAGTTTTCCTGTTAATAAAGAAAAGACTTAAAATTCAGTGGCGAATTGCTAAGACAAAGCATTAATGTAATTGATAGCGCTGATTTTTTGTAAATAAGCATGGTGTGTATTCTGTTATAATTATTTTAAAGATGTACAAATGTGCTCTGTTACAATATATATATATATATATATATATATATATATATATATATATATATATATATGTATGTAGTCAAGTTAGTAATATATACAGTTTTAGTTGCTCACTTACCATGATCTGTACTTAAAATTATTTGACAAAGGCAGTTGCAAACTTTTCTAAAAGAGGGATTTTTTAGAATTAGAAAGAAAAGACTTGAAGATGTCGTCCAAGAAATCAATGAGTTACACACTGGAGATTTAAAAATCAAGGTTTTCTTGTTAATAAGACTTTAGATGGCAAAGATGTGAATCAAGAAATCAGCGAGTTACAAACTGGGGTTTTAAGAATCATTTTTAAGAAAAGACTTGAAATGGCAAAGATTTGGTCCAAGAAAACCAATGAGCTACATACCGGGGATTTAAAAATCATGGTATTCCTGACAATAAAGAAAAGACTTGAAATGGCAAAGATGTGGCCCAAGAAATCAATGTCATAAATACTATGGTGAGAACATTTGCGTAACAGGAAATTTTCTTCAAAGAAGTCCACTCTCACAGAAAGAGGAGAAGGAAAGAAAGTCTACTGATTATAATTCTTACATGACAGAGTAAAAGCAAGGAGACACCACCAAGGAAGCTACTTGACAGTTTTGAGTAAATGAATGACAGAAGAAAATCATTTGTCTGATTAACTTTTCTGAACCCTTATCCATTACACCACCCACACATCCAACCTTACAGCACCTGGTATTCTGAACTGGTCACCCATCTAAGTACCTACCAGTCTCAACATTGCTTAACTTCAGTGATCTTTTGAGAGTGAATGATATTTTTTTTTTCATATAACTGACTAAAAAAGAAGAAATATACTAACATCCACACAAAAAAGGACAACATGAAACATTAGGTATTGTGTCGATGATATACGCACCTGTGTGCAGGTGAAAAAGAGAAAAGATAACTCCATTACTGAGACAAATTCCCAATGGTGTTGTTATGTCTATTGTATGCTAGAAGGAAAATGAGAGAAAGAAGAAATGAAGTGTTCCCTTTTTTCATATGTGCTTAACATTGCTACCTGGCAATGCTTTGATGAAACTAAGTTGGGGTCATGCATAAAACTGAAAGACTATAAAGATCTATAAGATGCCTACAAGAATAATTCTATATGAATCTTGATGATTGGATATAGGTTGCATTTTTATCTTGTTTTGCCACACAATGACAGAAAACAAACAAAGCCTGGTTGTTGTGTGTTTCAAACATGCCTGAAGTTCCTAAAATTGCTTCTATTATTCGAATCTTCTGTTAACACCACTGAAGCTCATTTTCCATAATGCATATTACAAGCTTCCACTCAGGCTATTATATATATATATATATATATATATATATATATATATATATATATATATATATGTGTGTGTGTGTGTGTGTGTATATATAAATAAGAAGAAAGAAAAGTAAGATATATTATCCGGTGTTCTTATAGATATAGATATTTTTATTTTTACAAAATAGTGCTCAATGTAAATTTACAGAGCATTAATATTATAAATTAATTGATTTAAAATATGTTTTTTTTCGCTACACAGTTCTAACCACGTTTCAAAAATGGAAGCTGAAAGCTCTGAATTTAATTTTGTAATTAAATTAAAGACATTAGTTCCATTTAATCCTCAAGCAAAAAAAAAAAAATTCACTTGTGGATGAAATGGAACTAATGTCTTTAATTTAATTAC
>CAHIKZ030001046.1:662500-692500 GCA_903632075.3 Acanthosepion pharaonis
AGTCAACACTTAGAGGCGACAGTCAATTTTGCTATATGCATTGTCAAACAGACTGTCGCATATATGTTGACTTTATGTTCACTTTTATATTTATATATATATATATATATATATATATATAGTCAAGTTAGCCATATATACAGTTTTAGTTTCTCATATATCACTGTCTGTACTTAAAATTATTTAACAAAGTCTGTTGCAAAATTTTCTAAAATAGGAATTTTGTAGAATTATGCAATAAATTTTTATAAAAATGAATGTCTCTCCAACCTGTCCAAAGACGAACACTAATGCAAATGTCATGTTTTGGGGATTGGCACTCATCAGATATTTACATTCAATATTTGATTACCATATCAAAGATCAAAGTTCATGAATACAAAAGAAAAATGAGACATCTGAGTTGTTCTCAAGTTGATATGCATAGGAATATATTGACTTGACCAATTCAATTAACCCCATGACACCCTGTTTGTGAACAGATAATCATTTTGGCTGGTGGACTATGACAGAATTATTTACAGATAGATTGGCACTTCTGTATTTGTATCGGAATCTATATTAAATCTGTATTCAAAGTGTTCCTCTGCAGCACTTCTGCTTCATATCAGAGTATAGTATGTATGGAATGTTTTACTGATACTACATATCTTATGATGTTCAGAATGTAATTAAATGTTTCATTATGAATTTAGTCTCAACCAACCAAGCCAGAACCAAAGTTGAAAAGGAGGAAACAGTGTCTAGAATTAGTTTATTATCTCTTTTATTTAACAGTGTATTTAGTTCTGGATTATGACCATTTGGGGTCCCTTAACTTAATGAAATTATGGAGTCTTTCTCAGACAGAGCCCCACTCTAACTCTCAAATGCTCATCTTGAATATTTTTTAAATGTGATAAATTTTAGCAACATTTATATAGCTTGAAGTAAACCTATTGTAAGTTCTTTAAATAAACTAGAATGGTTAAGCTTTTCTTTCTCAATAAAAACATTCTTTAAGAATCACCACTATTTTGCTATTTACTGCAAAGCAATTCAGCACATATTTCAAAACAAATATGGTAAAAAAAAAACAGGTTTTTTATAACAAACATTATAACAATCAAAATAAATATGAGTTTGTCATACTGATATCAATTCAGTTTATGAAACTATTTAAAAGTTATAACATTTAGAAAATTAATATCATTGCTTTATAAAATTTCAAAGATTTAAACATTCTAAACTCAGATCAAATATGTTATCTACTTGAAATACAGTGACACAAACTAAAACATTCTTTCCTTTTCTTTGCTTCCTGCAAAGTCAAATAAATATGAGTTTGTTAATTTGATATTGTTTTATTTTATGAAAATATTTAGAAGTTATAACATCTAGAAAATGAAAATCATTGCTTTATTAAAGCTTTGGAGGCCCTAGGCTGCTGCTTATACTACATTAAAGGATAATCCAGCCTGAGTCTGTTGTTTATAATCTAGTGTTCAGATTTGAATTGGAGAATTTGTAAAAAAGGAATTTGGGTCCCTCTTTAGGTTTTTCTTGAGAACCAAGCAAATCCTTTTTCTCTTTTAATGAGTTAATGTCAACTATTCTTATTTTTGTTTTCATTTGCATTGTAACAGATTTTGTAATATAAAGTATAGTGATTAGTGCAGAATGAGATACGAAAAACATACCGCGGTGGAAAACGACATAGCAACAACAACAACAACCAAACACGCTCCACTGACAAAAACAAAATAAACCCGCTAGGACCTGAAGGCAACACCACTGTGTGCTTTAAATGTGGCTGCAAATTTCACTGGTCTTACGACTGCCCTTATGTCGACGATACCCGGGACAAACATGAGGATGACGAACACGAAAGTTATCTGTATCTGGCTAACATTGTGCTGATGAGTCAGCAAAAACGCGAGGCAAATGGCAACACGCTTTTGGGTGAGACACTTGGTTCGGCTGTCCTAGATAGTGGTGCATCTGGCACCGTTTGTGGAAAAAAATGGTATGAATGTTTTCTTGAAACATTAACTGATGCACAGAAAAAAAAAAGCGTGTCCAATTTTTCATACAGTTTAGCCATTCCATCCTCAGAATTAAGTGCCGCAACATCCAATTCCAATACAGCTTCTCTGGGTTTTCCTTCCAGAGAAAGAAATACTATGGGGGCGCGTTTTGTTTTGTCAAGCGACGTGGCCATTTCCCAGATTTGCATTTCTTTTTTCCACGTGCTGTACTTGTCTTTAACTAAGACGGGTGGTGAAATGTGCTTTGAAGCCATAACTACGCTCTGCTACCAATGTTAGTATAAAAATAAAGGACTGTCAATATGCATAAAGAAAAATATAAATATGTGAATGACAGACTTCGACAACGGATACGGAGAGAATATTTTATTCGACTCCTCTAACAGAGCATGGACAAATTTTCATTACAAATTATGAGCAAATTAATTGAGAAAATGAAATATTACATCCAAAGTATCCTGATTTGATAAACAAAAAAGGTGTTATTCACTATGAATTAAGAGTTAATCAACCAACAAAGGCAGAACCATGGTTGAATAGTAGGAAACCATATCTAGAATTAGTTTATTGTCTCTTCTACTTGTACCTATCATGTTTTTAATGCATTTCAGATTTTCATTGGAAAAACTTCTCAAGATGGAATTTGGATTCCTCATGAACTTTCACTTTCACAATCGAAAAGAGTTTATTCTTGGATTGCCTTCTTACAGATATTAACAAATGGGTTTTGCATATTGTTATAGTGGAACACACCTATTCTATAGTTAATAGACTCTCCCACCTATAATAAGTAGTAGTAGTAAGAGTACCGAGGAGTCGCTCAGTGGGTCAGTTAATCGATGCCAGACGACCGTTAGTTGGATACTAAACTATCAGCAACCACAACTAGATTACTCTGCGTTATACCTATTATATCAAGTTCCTAACGTTTTTGTATGTTGAACCTATTTTAGGACCGACTTAGTACAAATACAAGCCTCCACTGTGAAACCACTACATAACACATATCAACAGAAAATGAAAAAGACGGTGGTTATCACTAAATGAAAACCAGGTATCAGCATCAAACCAGGACCTCAAAAGTGATTCCTTTTTATCTGGTTGTTATACTCCATCAAAATTAGATGTCTTTTTGATTCATTCTGCATGCTGGCCAGATGTTAACGCCACAAAGGCAGACAATGAAATAAAAGAAGTTATTTTGTGTGCACTAGGCTCCATATATCATGTCTGGTCTACAGATGAGCTCAGGCAGTGGCCAATCACAAATGTTCCTGTCAGAAAAAGAGATGCCCCTGGGGACTATCAGACCTGCTTAAAAGCAAGTCTCTGAGAATGGCCTTCGCAGTTGCAACCTGGCGGGTCACTGGTCATCATGTTGGGTGCTGCTGCTGCCACCATGAACATCATCACCACCTCTCAACATGATTGCACCTCTCAACAACCATTACCACATCCAGGCTTGACTAACCACTTTGGCTATCCAGCTTCAACTTGATAACATTTCAACATCTCCCAGCTACAAGCCTTCATCATCATCGACACTATTACCTCAGCAAATACCAACCACCACAACCATCCTGACACTACCTCAGCAACCCACCACTATCACCTCAGCCTACTAGACTCATTTACAAGGCATTACCTTAACAGTCGCCACCATGGCCCCATTAAACAGAACACTAACCATGCCAAACCAACAAGCTTGTCACCTCAGCCTACTTGACTCATTTACAAGACATTCCCTTTGTCATTGCCACTGCAGCCCTATTCAACAGAACATACCTACCAACCATGCCAATCTGATATCACTCCTGAGCAGGCTTACCAACCAATGAAAACAGCCTAGCACCATGACCTCGATCATCCAACATGCAATGACCATATCTTGTGATCTTCCACCAAACACACACAAGAATTAGGTCAACTCCTGGTACTTCCTTTATACTCAGCTGCCATCCTGATGATTGGCCACTGAAATGGACATTCCCCCCATCTTTCAATGACTGTACGACATACTAACAATAAACTTCAAAATCTAATCTTTGTTATTCCTTTCTCTTACTACCAAATGATTAATAAAACAACTGGTGTCAGAAGTGTGCAGCAGGGAAAATGGATATAATAATTCACATCAGCAGCAAAGGACTATCAAACTCAACAGAACCAGCAAACCATTCTCTCTTTGCCAACAATCATCTCATTCCCAACTTCACTAAACTCACTGCCACTCACTGCCTATGAATCAGACTCAGATGTGAGCAAGCTGTTACACTCCGTCACAATTAGATTTCTTTTTAATACATTCTGCATGCTGGCCAGATGTGAACGCCATGAAGAGAATGAAATACAAAAAAAAAATGTTTTCTGCAAAATAGGCTCCATGCATTACAAAGCAAGTCCCAGTAGAGGCCAATCATGAATGTTCAAGCTGGAAAAAGAAATGCCCCTGGGGACTACCAGACCTGCTTAAAAGCAGGTCTCTATGAATGATGTTCACAGTTGCAGCCTGGTGGGCCACCGGCCTTTAAGCAGGGTGCTGCTGCTGTCACTGCCACAGCCACAACTTGCTGTGACTACCACGACATGACCAATCCTCTCTACAACCATTACCACTCCCAGGTTTATCTAACCACTTTGACTATCCAGCTTTAACTTGATAATATCTCAACTTCAACTCCACCTAGCTACAAACCTTCATTGTCACCTCAGCAAATACTGACAGGATAATGTCTCAACTTCATCACCTCCCATCTATAAGCTTTCATCATTGCCAAATGCTGTCACCTTGACAAATACCAACCACATCAATCTGACACCCCCTTGGCAACCCACTGCTGTTACCTCAGCCTACTCAAGCCTACGAACCATACCAACCCGACAACACCTCATTGCCTGAGCAACCCACTGCTATCACCTCAGCCTATTCAACTCATTCCTAAGGCATTCCCTTCCCAGTTACCACTATGGCCTCATTCAACAGAACTGGCCTATCAACCATACCAATCAAATGTCACCCCTGTTCTATAGAACAGGCCCACCAACCAATGAAAAGAGCCTACCACTGTGACCTCAATCAACCAATATCCTCTGATCATATCCTGTGACATCACACCAAACCCACACAAGAATTAATTCAACTCCCAGCACTTCCCTTATGTCCAACTGCCATCTTGATGATTGGACACTGAAATGGACATTCCACCCACCTTTCAATGACTCTGTACAACATTTTAACAATAAATGTTGTTCAAAATCTAATCTTTGTTATTCCTTTCTCTTACTACCAAATGCTTAATACAACATGGTGGAATCTATTACGGACTTCTGGAACAAAGAAGGACCTTTACTACAGGTGTTTATACCTTGTAACAAAGTATTATATTGAAAATATCTTGCTTTCATAAAAAGACACAGAACACAGTGGATAAAAACATTGGTCCAAAAGTAACTTGACCCAAATAGTTATGAGTTCAATACCTGGCCATGGCAAAGGTGAACAAGAACATGAAAAGTTGAGTTACTGCAGGGAATTAATTGAAACTTAGATGTCTAGAAAAAGGTATGGCATGTGGAACTAGAACAATCTACCCCTATGAACTAAGTAAAGGTTCATTTGAAATTCCAATGTATATCACCTGTACAATGGCTGAAATGTTGTGAATATCACAATACAGATGAGAAAAACAGTTCAAACAATGCAAATAGTGTAAAAGAAAAGATGTATTTTGCCAGCATGACAACGAAAGACTAGACTATACAAATCCAAGACAAAATATGATTGTTAGAAAAGTAAATTCGTCCACATCCTACATACTTGCTAGATTTAGAACCTTGAGATTGCCATTTGAAAACAGTCTTTCTTTAAAACACTTTGAGTAAATCACAAATTTCTTTTAGACTGAGAATGTGACTTCCTGTTGAGCTGCAGTCATTGAAAATGAAGGTGATTAGATTTTTTTAAAATAATATTTAAATAAATTTAACTTACATCTGTTTGATATGGATTATCTCCCTTTATATGCATTCTGTATTTAAATAAGTCCAGTAGGACACACTACATTCTAAATTGAATAATGTTTCAGTTAAGTTACACCAGCATCTGTTTTCTCACTACAATCAGTTTTTATATCCTTTCTAGTAAAACTTAATTTCTTTACACCATAAAACAGACATATTTTAGCCTTGCATATTTATAAATGTCTCTCTGTCTGCTTCCAATACAAATCAACAAGAATCTTTCTCTAAATGTCAACATTGGTTTATTATGACTAACATTTCATTAAAAACCTCATAAAAAACAACAGCGTTCACTTCCAAGGCCCCTGAGTTTGCAAAAAAAGAAAATTACACAATACCTGGTGAAAATTCATCATAAAAAACTCCCAAAAACAAGAAGTGTAATTGGAACTTTAACACTATTAATACCAAAAATACAAAAAAACTTAACCAGATCCCTAAGATAGCCACTAAGTTAAAAGCATATCCCTAAAATCATCAGGTGAGCCAATGTGACAACTTTGGTCATAATTCATATGCCAGGATGTCAAGTTATATTCTGACAGGATTTATGAAGTTGGCTGGAAAGGAGTCAGAATGGGAAGCAGCTTATGTACAACAAGAATTATGGATGCACTTTTAAAATATACTTTGAGGAGATAATCTTCACACTGGAGGCAGTTCTGAATTGCTGAAACAACCTTCATCTTGCAAAGTCGACAACTGGTGTCTTCAGGATGAAACATTTAAGATATATAAAGAATAGATACATTTTAGATATACAGTCAATGATGAAATTATTCATACACCCATCAATTTTGAATCTTTTTATCCATTTCTCAGAATCTAATGCCTGTATGATGCCAATTTTTTTATATGTTAATAAGCACAAAGAAAGAAATATAAAACCTGATTTTCAGAAGAATATATTAAATGCAACAAATTTGACAGGCAAATTATGCAAAATAGGAAAAGACAAAATTGTTCGTACAGTAGAAAATATTGGTTTACATTGATTGATTCATGTCAGTATAAGAAATTTATGTAATTATTTTATTGATGAAGCCTTCTAGACTATTTATTCAGTAGAATATTTGTGATAATTCCAGCAAAGAATATCATGTGTTGCATAGAGTGTCACCATTGTTATGCTTATGTTAACAACACGATGGGGAAGACAAAGGATCTTAGTGTTGACTTCAGACAGAGAAACATTGGGAAATAGTTACAGCACTATTTCAAGGTCTATTTCCCTAGATCTACAGTACGGTCCATTATAAAGAAGTTTAACCAGTTTGGCATGATAGAGAATTTGCTTGGCCATAAAAGAATACTAAATTGTCACCATGAACTACACAAAAAGCCCAAGAGTTTTTTTGAAAGACATCGTCAAAAGTTTGGATACAATGGTTATCAGCATAAGTACTCACACATACAACATTGTTTAAATAGAAATGCAAACTGACCACAACGAAACCCTGCACACAAACTATGTGTTGTGGAGTGATTTCACAGTGGAGGCTTGTATTTGTACTAAGTCGGTCCTAAAATAGGTTTGACATACAAAACGTTAGGAACTTGATATAATAGATATAACACAGAGTAATCTAGTTGTGGTCGCTGATATTTTAGCATTCGACTGTCGTCCAGCATCGACTGACTCAACGACTGCCTGACTGAGTGACTCCTATGTTACTCTTACTACTACTAGTTATTATAGGTGGGAGAGTCTATTAACTATAGAATAGGTGTGTTCCACTATAACACTATGTCACATTGTTGCTTTGTTTAATTTTGCCAAGATGTTCTAAGACATGTTTTTGGGAACAAGTACTATGGAGTGATGAAATAAAAATTGAGTTTTTTGAATATAATGATGTACAGAAGATTTGGCATAAGAAAAGTGAGGCTTTCCACCCAAAGATCACAGTGGCAATATTAAAACATGGAAGTGGCTCAATGATGTTTTGGGGTTGTTTTAGCTCAAGAGAGACTGGACAATTACTTGTAATGAGAGGAATAATGAAAGCTGCAGACTATATCCAAATTCTGGATGAAAATCTACAACTATCAGTGCAAAATCCTCATCTAAGTTGGTGATTTACTTTTCAGCAAAATAATGATCCCAAACATACATCTAAATCAGTGACAGTATGGCTTCAGAAAAAGAAGATTACAGTTCTGCCATGGCCTTCAATGAATCCTGACTTCAATCCTATTGAAAATCTATGGCAAGAATTGAAAGTTCAAATAAATCGTCAATCACCAAAAGACTTTCAGGAATTAGAATGTGTAATCATTGAAGAATGGAAGGAAATCCCAGAAAAGACTTGTTCAAATCTCATCAAAAACTTTTGAAAACGATTGCAACAAGTTATAAAGATGAGAAGCCATAATATTGACTATTAATATTGTGAAAATTGTTTGTTTTTTCTATTTTTCATACTGTATGAATAATTTTGACTTTTCCTATTTTGTATAATTCGCCTGTCAAATTTGTTGTATTTAACCTATTGTTCTGAAAATTGAGTTTTAGATTCCTTTTTTTTTTTTTTTTTGCTTATTAACATACAAAAAAACCTGGCATCATACGGGCATTAGATTCCGAGAAATGGACAAAAATATTCAAAATTGATGGGTGTACAAATAATTTCATTGTTGACTGTATAAGGAATAGACATACTTTAGATACATAAGGAAATGTACATTTAAGATATATCAGAAGCACAATAAAACCTGTCATAAAAAAGAAAGATGTAAATGATGCCTGAGGTTTATTCACAGTGTAAAACTTTTAGTCATTATTTTTCAAATGTTTTTATGGCATCCCTAATAGTTACCAAATTGTAACTGTACCTATTTTGGACACTAATATTTTGGCTTAGTTGTATTGTTTTATATTGTAGAGTTTCATATATATATATATATATATATACACACCACATACATCTGTACACACATATATATATATAGTTTCTTGCACACATATACAAATGCATATGTAAATAAACTTAAATAGATTTAGATTGTGGCTTCCCAAGATTGTGAATCATTTTACCATTATTTGTTTTTGCTTTTCTTGAAAATGAATCCTAAATATTTGCAGAAATGAACTGGAAAGATATTAAAAAAAAAGAAAAGAAACAAACAAAAATAAAGGAGAAGAAAGAGAGGAAATGGGAAAGAAAGAAAAATATGGCATAAGAAAGAAAAAGATGGGATAAGAAAGAAAAAAGTAATAAAGGAAAGAAAGAAAGAAAGAAAGAAAGAAAGAAAAGAAAGAAAAAGAAAAATTGGATGAAAAAAGGATTGGAAAAGAAAGAAAGAAAGAAATAAAGAAAGAAAGAAAGAAGAAAAATTGGTAAAAGAATAAAGACAAAAGTTTAATTGCAAAAGAAAGAAAGAAAAAATAAAGAGAAAGAAAGAAAGAAAGAAAGAAAAAGAAAGAAAAAGAAAAATTGGATGAAAAGAGAAGGATTGGAAAAGAAAGACAGAAGAAAGAGTGGTAAAGAAAGAAAGAACAAGAATGATTGGTAAAGGAATAAAGACAAAAGGATGATTGAAAAAGAAAGAAAGAAAGAAGAAATGGAAAGAAAAAATATGGTGATTTTTATAAAAGAAAATAAGAAACAAAAAAAGAATAGGTTATACGAAAATACAAGATCCACACAATACTCTGTTGCTAGCTGAGCAACAATTATTGACTCCTGTGCTGTTTGCAAAGAATATCGGTCATCCAAAAAAGCAAACAGATTAAAAACATAATTATAGCAAATATCATTTACTTCTTTTGACCTTTGGTAACAGTCATCAGGGAAAGGAGCTGAGCTGTGAGTATAAATCACAAAATGTTTTTTAGGCAAAGCAAAAAAATAGTAATTGTGTCCATATAAGTACTCAGGATCAAAGTCATTCATTCAGTCAGCCATGAAGTTATCTATGCAAATCATACTAATGCTTTTATCATGAACAAAATGATAAGAATTACAAATCTTCTTTGGGATGTGATTTGGACAGCTTCGCTTTCATTTGCTAAAACCAAACACTGCTCTTTTACTCCCAAATTGTATTAACAGCTTTTCCTTTCAATCATTTAGAGTCTACGGTATACAAGATAGCTCAGTAAAGATATGAATGATGGACTTTTTCTAAACTAACAGCATAGTTTTGTTTTTAATGTATATGGACAGAAATCTAATTTAAAACTAGACATTTCAAGAAATCTTATGAAGGAACTTTTGTCTGTGAAGTTTAATGCAATAATGACCAAATATCTTGTTATATATAATGTTACAGAATGTGAAGGATAGTGACAGAATAGTCAGTGATTGGCTGGACTGCCTCATGGGTGTGGTATTGTGACAGTGATGGATTGCCTTTGTCTGGGTTTTGGATATATGTCCCAAACCACACAAATTCAACAAAGGGTTGCAAAAATTTTGAATTGTCGATATGCTTTTCCCAAAGCCAAGTTGAGAGACAGACTAATAATGCTCACCGAGTCAATGGGTGACATGCATTACTATGATTTCATTCCTTCAGCTGACTCTTAGAATCCAAACTAATATGTCTGCTTCACCATTTCTAATAAAAACAAGTAAAATAAAAAGAAATGGTCCTTTTCATTGATACCATTTTATGTATTAGCGTGGGGACCCAGAGACAGTACAGAATGCAAAAATCAGTAATGAACATTAAGGATGATGTAGTGTCCTTCTTTTTGCAGTAATGCAGGACAGGAATTTGTGGATAGCCATGATCACCCACATCCTAAATGGACACATCATCTGGTATTCCCAAGCACTCACCCATCTAGGTACTGACCAAGCTTGATGTTGCTTAACTTTGGTGATCGTATGGGAACTTGTGTTTCAACATGATGTGGCCATAAGTCAGTACAACAGGGATATGGGATGATAGCATAAAATAAACCTTACTAAGGACTAAAAAAGACAAGAAATTGTGGAGAGCCGTGATTACCCACATTCTGAAGGGACATGACATATAAAAGTTAACAAACAATGGAAAGTGTGACACAGAAATTCCAATACTAAATTTAATTTTAAATTAAAAATTTTAATTCCAAGTACTAAATTTAATTTTAAATTAAAAATTTAAATTTAAATTCCAAGTACTAATCTCTTTTCTTGCAGTGAATGCTGAATAAGCTTTGTAGTGCTGAAGAAGGGGTATGAAGCGACAGAAACGTGGTTCTTTCAAAAAATAATGAAAGTACCTGGACAGTGCATGAGGAAAACAAGGAAGCTTAAAGGAAAATAAGTATTCTGTTATATAGGAATATAAAAGGCAGGATGTGTGTGTGTGTGTGTGTGTGTGTGTGTGTAATGAATGCACAGATGCAATTTCTGACAGATTTGCACCAAAATTTACATGCACATGCTCCAAGTTAGCGGGAAGGCCAAGACCAACTTTGCATTTGCCAACTTCCATCAATAGTGGAAATAATTGATTTTATCATGCTTCTACAGCAGTTTTCATGTAGTTTGTGGCCATTTTCTACTGGCCAGAATGAGAGCCAATAGCTGGCTGCCACGAATAGGCAGGAAAATTCTATTGGCCAGTGTGAGAGCCAACAGCTGACTGACATGAATGTTAACTAGCATGCTAGCATGCAAAAAAAATCGATAGCTGTATTCACCACAAGTGGGAATAATTTAAATCTGCATGGCACTTTACTCCAATTGGCTCATTCGCTTACTTAAACTCAACGTTGATTCTGATTCCGCAAAACTGGGTTGGGTGTGAAAAAGTATTTGTTGTTAACATTCTTTTTTCATTCGGTTTTTCCAGTTATGAGTCCTTTTTTAAAGCTGATCGTTTTGTTTAGTTCTTTTTTCGTAACATTTAATATTTAGTATAGAGCTTAGAAAAAATTTGCAGTGTGAGATAGGCAAGAAGTAAGGTATGTAGCAACATCAGCACGGCAAAGGGCACTCCTTTAAAGGCAAGGAAGGGCAAAAATATTTTAAGTCAAGTGATAGTGATTGCTGTATGAGTCGTACGATTTTTTAATCAAGAACGGGCAACGCCGACCCATGATGCTAGTATAGGAATAAAGTGTTGCTGCCGACACTTGAGTTTGAACATAGATCGCCAGTGAGCAAACACAGGCAATCCCATTATTGAATTAAGTAGACCATGTGACCATAGAGGAAATGCATATATGAGAGTTAATATGTATCTAATTGATCAACATTTCTAGTCTATCCTCTATTACTATTCAGATCTGCATTTCTAGTCTATCCTCTATTACTACACTATTTCTCTATTTGGATCACCATACAAATTACTATTTGATCAAGTATAATCAAGCAAGTACTATTAGTGTGAGTGCTATTTGAAGGCAGCTGACAACAGTATTGTTCAACGGCATGATATAGTTGTATCTGCGCTTACAAAGTCTCTACTACAATGAGCATTGCGAAAGTGACAATATTTATAGACATCATAAAAGTGGCAATGAGTGTTTGCTGACATTACAAAATATTCCAAGGAAACTTCTGGTAACAATCAGGAAGAAGGAGCTGGAATTTCTGCCTCACATATTGTGGAAAGTAGGCTTGGAGAATATAACACTCACAAGAATATGAAAAGTGGAAACAGTTGCCTAGTTGATGAGTTTAAATGAATAGATGGTAGAACAGGGATAAGCAGGAATGGTAAAATTGTAAGAATTAGGAAGTTGTGGAGAATCATGATCGCTCACATAATGAAAAGGAAATATGAAAAGTGACATGTTTGAGCAATTTCAACTATCATTTGTCATTGCAAAGAACAGGAATTGTAAAGTTTCGACACATTTAATATGAAGTTTGGTGTTTAATCATCAGGAGAGCTGTTTCGACTTGAAGGCACACTGCAAATCTTCAACAACTTTGCAAATATCTTTATCAGTCTTCACCAATACTCCATTTCCTTTGTTAACTTGCAAAAGTGCTGCAGGTCTTCCAAGCTCTTCAAAGTTTTACAGGGAATGATAGAGTTTTTACTGATAGTTCTTTTGATATCATTATTCAATGGATATAATATGGTCGTTCAAGGTACGGTTCATTTGTATGTTATAATTTAAATCATATTAATGGCATCCTTTGCGGGCTGTTTACTGTATTATGGCTTTGTCTTTATTAATTATGGAATATATATTTTTCGAGGAAGAAATATATTCTATTTAATGTAGTTTTTTATGACTATGGCTTCAAGTATTTGTGATTTTTTTTATTTATTTTTGCAGTTTATGCTTTCTCTCTGGTTGGAATATATTAGACTTGTGAGCTGTGTTACCTTGTCTGAAAGCAAAAAAAAATAAACACTAAAAAAAATGATGAAAAAGATTTTCTGTTGTCTTTAATAAAAGCTGCATGAATGAAAGACTGCTGCCAAAATACTGACAGACAAAGATTAATATGAAATATTGGAGGCAGAGAAAGGGAAAAAAACATTAAATACATAAGACTTTCTCTAAGAAATAATAAAGACATTTTCTAACATACATTTGAGAATAAAAAATACAGTATTTGGACATATTTCACATTTTAATATTTTATTGCATTGATTTGCTGTTATTGCTCCTTTTCAAACACTTTTTTTTATTTTTAAATAACTCTTCAAAAACCCTTCACAATATTTATTTTGAAATTATTGGATAAATTTTTAATAGGAACCAAATATTTATCCACAATTTTTTTTTTATATCTTATTCTATATTCTGGTTGATAATGGTTACTAAGAAAATATTATTTTCTTAGTAACCATTAATTTTTTATCAAAATAAATTGAGGGAATCCAAAGTTAATATTTAGGTAAAGGATTATTTATTGATTCATTTTCAATAGCTTTTCTGTGCTCAACTTAGGACTGTGTTCAGGCATGTATTTTATTGTGGCATGATACGAATTATCTGTCTATATTTCTGAGATGAGGTATTGTAACAATTTACACTGTTTACATTGTTTGTACTGTTGTCCACATTTTTATTGACATATTCATCTTCAACATCTATCTCTATTTCTCAGATGAGTTATTGTAACTATTTAAACTATTTACATTGTTCAGACTGTTGTCCTCATCTTTATAGTCATATTCACAGTCTATATTTCTTAGATGAGGCATTGTAACAGTTTACACTATTTACATTGTTCAGACTGTTGTCCTCATCTTTATTGCCATATTCACCTTCAACATCTGTCTCTATTTCTCAGATGAGGTATTATAACTATTTACACTATTTACATTGTTTTGTACTGTTGTCCTCATCTTTATCACCATATTCACTTTTAACATCCGTCTCTATTTCTCAGATGAGGTATTGTAACTATTTAAATTGTTTGGACTATTGTCCTCATCATTATAGTCATATTCACATGATATACATTGGAATTTCAAACCAAACATTTTATTTAGTCTATGTTTTAATTCCCTGCTTTTATTTCAACTCCCTTTATTCATTTTCATGGAAACTTCCTAGGAAAATTTCCAGTTCTAAGCAAAAATTTAATTCAGAACTGCAAAACTGATTTGATACAGATTCTAAAACATTGTCTAAGTTATAATAAGTCAAAATAACAAGTAAAAATAATATTTTAGTTTTATAACTGTCATATAGGACATAAAGGAATGTAATCGTCTCAATATGGAGTTAAGTGGAGTTGAGCAGAGTTAGTATTAGATCAATTGCCTAGTGTACCTTCATGCAGTAAACCTTCTATTTCATTACTTACCTATGAGTTTTTTCTTCTTTATTATTTCTGTCTTATCTCGAAAACACGAGATACAACAAAAGTGTAAAACCTTATTAAAGAGAAAGATTAGTACAGGGTGTGGCAGAAATATCTCCCACATTTTAAACAGTCACCTGTATAGTGCTAGTGAACTTAGGTAAGTGGCAATGGTGTCTTCATCTAGATAATGTCTTACCATTATGTGGGAGATATATCTGATACATACTGTATTATTAAGTAATCACCCATCTATTTCTCTCCAAGTAACAAACAAGAGATTATATCCAAAACAAGGAGGTATCTAAGATGACACATACTAGGAAAAGATGAACTCATGCCTTTTTCTATTTGCAACGTTGTCAACTTGCCTATGTACTCCAGGTTCAAATGCAGACAGAATCAGGATTAAGGAATTTTTTTTCCTTTATCAACAGAATTTACTGTGTCACTATATAAGCAATGGAGTGAATTAATGTTTTGCTGCATTTGTTTCATAAATCCTACTTGTGATATCATACATAGAAAACCATTAGGTGGTCAATAGTAGACATAATTACTATTCAAGTATCCTAAGGATGAAGTAAAAACTTTATTTTTCCTAAAAGTAATTTTGCTATTCTTCTATCATGAAAAATAAAAATAAATTCTGCTTCACTATACTTTGAATTTTTTTTCAATTTCCGAACAATCATTTTCTACATTATCATAGCAATAAATAAAGAAATAAAGAACTTTAAATAATCCCAAAGTTATCATATAGGACATAAAGGAATGGAATTATCTATTTATGGAGTTAAGCAGAGTTAGTATTAGATCAATTGCCTAGTGTACCTTCATGCAGTAAAGCTTCTATTTCATTACTTACCAATGAGTTTTTCTTTATTATTTCTTTCTTATCTTGAAAACACAAATAGTAACATGCTGTCTGAAATATCTAAACTGTCAGTTGTATACAACTATTTCTGCAGATCGATGGCGAAAAAAAAAGGCTTTGAGGGAATAAAATCTAAATGTCTCAACAAAGGTTATTCTTCTTTGATCACTGTGGACTGGATCAACAGAATCACAAAGAACTGTACCAAATAACAGAAACCGCATTAGTTAAGGAATACCAACAGCAGCAACAATATAAATGGATAGCACATGAAATGAAGAGAAAATAATGACATAATTGAAATGTTGACATTCCACACTACTTCAAATAAAAAGTTAAGAAGGAAACCCCTATCAATACTGGAAAGGGCAATAACAGCTACTGGATTTGAGAAACCTGTTTTCCTGAAAAATTGTATTAAGAGAAAGATTTATGAAGTTCACCTGAAAGTAGTATTGGCTATACGGTCAATGAATGACAAATATTTCCTTGTAGGAAAACAGCTAATATTATCATTACCTTGTTATTTAAAAATAATCTAAAAGGTATGATTGAGAAAAAGAGATTGGGAGCTGGCTCTATTGAGCAATGTACAACTAAAGAAAAGCAAACCCTTAAAACTTGTAGAGAAATTGATATGATATTTTTATACAATGAATAACATTACTCACTAAAGAGAGAAAATATAATGGTGGGTACATGTGTTGCTGAAAAGAGTGAGAAAGAAAATGGTTATAGGTTTATAAAGAAATGCATGTGTTAAATTTTTTGAAAATCAACATTGCACTTAAGCTGAAAGCTGGGCTTTGATATGGTAAGTATCGACACCAAAAATTAGATTCATAGCTTTTATTAATTTTTGAGCATATAGTTTTAAAAATTGTTTGAAAAAACCTACAACACTGTCTAATATGATATAGCTAAATTGTTTAGCATAATTTTGCAAGCAAACACTTACCACTGAGGCATAAAGGAAGGTTGATTTTTCACTATTTTTAGAAAAATCAACATTACACTCAGTGTCAAAGACGGGGTTTGATTTGATAAGTACTGACACCAAAAATTAGATTCATAGCTTTTATTAATGTTTGAGCATTTAGTTTTAAATATCACCTGAAAAATGTATTGAAGTACTTAATTTTTACAGATTTTGCTTACAAACTAACTCCATAATTTTACTATTTCAAAAATAAATCTAAATAAAATTAATATCTTTCATATTAGATACATTGAATGGAAAATATATTCAAACCAGAATTCTAATCATAAATCCCCACAAGCAAAATATGCAATTATATTACTTTATTTGATAAGTATAAACTACGTAAAAATAATAAAAGATTACAAAAATGTCTACACAATGAATAAGATTTGTTAGTTCATAAAAGAAAAAAATAGATAAAAATGTATATAATATCATAATACTGCTGGGCACAAATTATAAGTCAAAATGTTTTAAATTTGCATTCTTTATTGATAATTGCACTAAGACTACTTCACTGTATACTCATAATATAGCTAAATAGTTCAGTATAATTTCCCTTTGAAGTAGATGAAAGTCTTATTTAATGGAACATTGATTTAGTAATAATGTGCTTGCACCATACATCTTGTCCATACATTATTTGTAAAGCTTCAGTAGATTATAAAATTTATAAGGCTTTTACTGATCACTGAATTGAAGTTCCAATGCTATGATTTTGAAAGTAATCTTTAAACTCATTTCCTCAAAAACAGTAAGGATTTGAGAAAAAACTATTTTTACCATGTGAAATCCAGACTTTAAAATTGTCTGCAAAACCTCGGTTCCAAAATCAATCTGTACTACTCACCCATGGGAAAGACATTCTTCCCCAGCAAGAACAGACACTGCTGACACTGACATTTCAAAATAAAAGAGAAGAGATAGAGAAAGGCTATATCTGTTATTTTATGGTCCTGAAACTGAGAGCATCTCCACACACCACTTGGGTTTAAAATCTCCCACAAGCTGTTGTGCTGAGATGAACATGAATTAGAAGGATTAAAGGATAAAAATATACTCCATGACGAGAAGTAGGATACTTTTGTGTATTTTTTCTTTCCTTTCTTCCTACCCAACTTGAGTCAAGCTGAAAACAGTGACAGACAACCTCTGAAGATAAGAATGTCAGAAGGCAAAGAGCAATTGTCTCCCTTTTGATAAGACAAATTCATGACGATCACATGATGGCCAATGAGTAATGTCATTTTTTGGGATGATAAACCCCAGTTGCTATTTAGCATGTATACAGGGTGTGATGGGTAAATTGTTGCCATTTTATATTTTTAATTTTGTTCATGTGCATTGTTTATTTTTGATTTTATCAACTGCACAGTATAGTAGGGTCAGTTGGGTCACCGTCTGTGAGACAAAGAGCACCATGATGCAATTCACTTCATCAGAAATTTGGAAACAGCATGCTGTACTGCTTGACATTCACACCAGAAGCACTAATACAAATATTTCAGAGTGTTTGGGTGTCAATCAATGCAGAGGTTTCAGAAAGAGTTGGATGAGTCTAATGGTGATTATGAAAGTGTTTGGAGTGATCACTAGTGATGGCGACATTATGCCTCCATTCATCTTCCCACAGGGCCTCAGACTCAACACTGAGGCCTACATCAAGAGTAGCTAGTCAAGAGGGTAGCTGTACAAGTAGAACACAGTCATGAGGGTATGCTGTACAAGTAGAACACAGTCATGGCTGTCAGACAAATTCTGTGACCACATCACCTCTGGTCACCTAACTCCCAAACTCTAGTTGGAGCACAGTTGAGTGAGAGACCAACAAAACTCTGAATTACCAAAGATGAACTGAAGGCAAGGATTATGGTAGCATTCACCAACTATACAAGGAGACTGTCTTGAAGAGTTGCAGGAGATTGTGAAGTCATCTGGAGGCCATGATTGAAGCCAAAGTGATTTTGTATATGTCTTTATTTCTGAGATGTATTATGTACATTATTTATATTATTCAGACTTTTGTCCTCATCTTTGTTGCCATATTTATTACAATGTTTCTTTGTATGCTCCGGCCTTCTTCAGGTGGTTGGAATGTCGAACTTAACCCTTTATTTCACTCACTGGGGTAGACTGTCCTAGTGCCACGTACCATGTTTCACTAGGAACACAGAGGATACCACCAGCCTGCCTATTTCCCTCATAGATTTTAAAGATTTTAGATGGCAGGGAAACAAGTAACTACAAGAGTTTGAGAGATGAGAAGTGTGAGAAAAGAATCTATTAGAATAGAACTTATGGTTTCTTTAGTTTATTCAATAGTAAAAACAATGAGACCTAGTAACCAATCTATGTGGTTGTGATACCAATGAGGAGAGGTGATTAGAACAACTGTCATGAAAATACAAATATAAAAGATTAAGGAAAGCCACATTGTGACAGTGGGAAAAGCATCTGAAGTCAATGTAGTGAACTACCACAGAAGGCAAAGCAGCTTACGGTTGCATGCATTTTGTTGCAACAGTCAGGAATAAGGATCACTTGCCTCAAGGTTGTGGATGACAGGTGGTGCTCCAGGTGAAGATAAAAAGGTTAAAGAGACTTGTTTTTGAAGCAGGTTCACCTTTATAGGTTGGTTGGTTCTTTGTCCAATCAGCTGTAGTTTGATGTAATGTGTGGATTGGCTGGTTCTTGTCCAATCAATTGTAGTATGATGTAATGTGTCAATTGGCTGGTTCTTGTCCAATCAATTGTAGATTGATGTAATGTGCTGATTGGCTGGTTCTTGTCCAATCAATTGTAGATTGATGTAATGTGCCGATTGGCTGGTTCTTGTCCAATCAATTGTAGATTGATGTAATGTGCCGATTGGCTGGTTCTTGTCCAATCAATTGTAGATTGATGTAATGTGCCGATTGGCTGGTTCTTGTCCAATCAATTGTAGATTGATGTAATGTGCCGATTGGCTGGTTCTTGTCCAATCAATTGTAGATTGATGTAATGTGCCGATTGGCTGGTTCTTGTCCAATCAATTGTAGATTGATGTAATGTGCCGATTGGCTGGTTCTTGTCCAATCAATTGTAGATTGATGTAATGTGCCGATTGGCTGGTTCTTGTCCAATCAATTGTAGATTGATGTAATGTGTCGATTGGCTGGTTCTTGTCCAATCAATTGTAGATTGATGTAATGTGTCGATTGGCTGGTTCTTGTCCAATCAATTGTAGATTGATGTAATGTGTCGATTGGCTGGTTCATTGTCCAATCAGCTGTAGTTTGATGTAATGTGCAGATTGGCTCACTTTTTTGTCCAATCTGTGTCAGCCTGACACAATAAAAACCCCAAAAGACAAGAGTGGAGAAGTACTTGTCTTGGTGACAGTTGAGCTGTTGGTACATTGTCCAGAGTGGTGGAGGGCAGTGAGAATTTGTGACAGTAAAGTTTTTTTTCTTCCAATCAAGATGCCAGGTTAGGCTCAATAACATTTCAAGACATTCTTTGAATTTTGTTGATAATCCTAATTTGTATATAATTTCTTGCATGACATCATGGTATAAAATATCTTTGAAAACAATGAATATCTTTGATTCCTTTCTTTCAGCTATTCTATGGGTTGTATTAAGATGTTGCTATATTGTGGATATACTAATGCCTATAAAGGGCAAATGAAAACTGGATATATCTTCTCTTTCCTCACACTACTATTAAGAAAAACATTAGAAAAATAATTTGTAATATTTATATTTATTTGCAATAAAAGTTTTATATTGAAAAAAATTGTTTTAATTCTTTTGAAATAATTTGCTGTATATTTGCATAGTCTTCCTTCATTTAAATAAACTAAATTCCAAACTAACCCTATCTCCAACTCAGATTTTCACAACCACCCTTCTTATAGGATATTGAAAAAATTCCTCCCTGCATATTCAAAACTCCTGTTTGTTCAAAACCAAGAGTAAATAAAAGTAGTGTTCTTTTATTACGGTAAGAAAGGTTGTGATTGGTCAAAACTGGTAGGCAAATGCAAACAATTACCATATTTTGAGACCTACTGATATCCACTGATTTTGTTTCTGAGAACACAAATTCTTTTCCAAGGTAAAACTCTGTTTTCTCCTGCATCACTGCATAAAATTTGATGGATTTTGAATTTATTTTTATTCCATCTCTAAAAATGTGACATTATTCTTCTGACAATCTAGAGTGTATCATGATGATATTTTCAAATTATGAAGCCCAAGGAAAAGAAACAAAATAAGAATTTATACATTTCAGATAAATTTATAAAATAACCTACAGAAAATTGGTGGCCTTGTAGACTGCGGCTCAGTTTGAGGAATTGGAGAGCTGAGGTTGAATTCAAGATAAGCTCATTATATTCACTTATTTTATATTCTTGGGAAAGGTATGAAACCATATCTCTACCCCCACCCCGTAAATAGCAGGACAGATGGGGTTCTATAGCTGTAAGCATTCTGAAAGTAAAGGAAATGTTTGTTGCAGATTATTTCCACAATGCAGAGAACAAATCACTGTAAGTTCAGATTCGAACATCGGGGGCAGAAAGAAATGCTGAAAACTCGATTTGCCGGTACTATCTCACAAATCACAATGCATGTAACCAGTCAGAAAAATAACTCACTCATCAACGAATGCAGTAGCCAAAATACATCAGTTTTTCCTCCTGATTTGAGAAAACCAACTGTTTTTATCAGCCGAGCAGTTTTTTCATTTGTCGACAACTGTGAGAGGATGCCAAGTGTTTTGCATAACAAAATACTTTTATAGAGACTCCTGCAATGGACTTGTTTTTATCTAAATATTCTGTCTTCAGCATGTCATGCGGAATACGTGCCATTTTTTTTTGGTAAGTAATTTTCTTTTACATCATAGGATACACACTTTGTTTGACGAGTTAAGTCGCTGTTTTCTTCACTATAATAGTCTTGGATAGCAACCAGTCTAGGAGAAGGAGAACTCTGAATTCAAAACTGTATCTAGCTCTGGCAAAGCTAAGGAAAGGATTGATTGCGTTGACTGAATGATCCCAACTATACTCAACACTTTTTTAAAAACTTTTTTCATTTATCAAGAGACAAGCTATTTTTTGGTCCAAAGTAGAGTTCTTTTATTGGTATAAGAAAGGTTGTGATTGGTTGAAACTGGTAGTGAAGTGCAAACAATTAACATATTTCAAGGCCTACTAAAGTTAACCTGATCTTGATTCTGATTTTATTTTTTGACAGATAGAAAAAAGATCACAAAATTCTCTTCTGAGGTAAATCTTGATTTTCTCTGTCATTGCCACAATATAAAAACACTTCTTTCCAACTCGGGCACCTCACCAGAGAGCTTGGAGTGAGGAAGCTACAAAGCTGCAAGTAAAAGTGATTTATCTTTATTTGTTTTTTTTAATTATTTCACCCCAAGCAATGATATAATGTACATATATTTTTCATATGTTATTTGCTCAATCAAAATATTGAAATATAGCATTTAAATATCAAAATGTAGCATTTATATTGTTTATTAATGTTTTTTTAATCATTTCACACCAAGAAGAGACTCAAGGCAACAAAGTTATGGTTCTACAGAAGGATGCTAAGGATACTATGGACTGAACATGTGAGCAACGATGAGGTTTTGAAGAGGATGTAGACAAGGAGGAAGCTTATACTTAATATCAGGAAGAGGCAGCTGAAATTTATAGGACATGTAATGAGAAAGGAGGGCTTGGAGAATATGATACTCACAGGGTAAATAGAGGAAAGAGAGACAAGGGAAAACAAAACATGACATACCTAGTGAGCTTAAGCAAGTGGATGACTGAACATAGCCTGGGGGAAGTAGCAAAAGGACAGACCATATTGAGAACTTCAAGGGAAAGGGGGAAGTGGAAAGCCATGATTGTCTACGTCCTGAAGGGACACGGTACATAAAAGAGTAAGGCAATAAAGCCACTATGACAGAAGGGGTTACTGAGTGTAAAAAAATCTGAGAAAAAACTTTAAGGAGAAAGATCAATAAAAGAATAAGAATTAAAAAAACAGAAAATGGCGATTGATATTGCATTTAAATTTTTCAAGATCAAATTTGACTGGAAAGAGAATTCCATAAGCAAGAAATGCAAGGGGAAAAACTGTTAGGATAGGATTTATGGTTACATCTACAGCCCTTTCAACTGTAAAATGATGAGACTTGGCTGCCAAAGCTCATCAGAACAATTACCATGAACATATTTATAGAAAAGCCAAAAGGAATCTCTATTATAGTGGTGGAAAAGTGATTAAAACCGAGATGCCAAGTGAAGACTGATAAGATTGCAGAATCTTTTTTGGATTTTATTAAGAGTCTCTAAGTACATAGCAGAAACAGAAGACTAGATGTGAAAGGATATTCAATGCACAGATGAATGGTAAACTTTTAAATGTGTAAGATAGATTATGGTGAAAAAAATTGTTCTAATACATTTATATGAATTTCAACACACGGTTTGATGTAACGGTGACTGTTTCTCAGTTTGGAAAAATTCATAAATGAGAAGCAATAATGGAAAGAAAAATAGTAGGACATAAAGTGTTCAATGAATTGTTTATGTCACAAGAATTTGTACAATAAGCTCACATCATTTTCATGTGGAGGAAAAGGAAGTAAGACAAAATGTTATCGTCAAAATGAGAGGGAGCGAGAAAGAGAGAAAGCAAGAGAAAGAGAGAGAAAAAGAAATAGAGATACCATTTTAGAGAAAAACAGACTATTATTTTATTTTCTATATATTTTCTGGCTCACTTTAAAAAAAAAATACGAAGAAAAATAAACCAATGTATCACCACTCAAAAAGATTATCTTCAAATCTGAATGTTTCAGTCTGGTAATTGAATCTTGAGGTTTATTTTCCTACCAAACATCAAAGATAATCCTCTTGAGTGTCCGTTATAACATAATCTTCTCAACTTTAAGTGGAAACCAAATATTCCATTCATAATCTAGCTTACATTTTATAGTTTGCAATTTTTCATTATATTTATTATCTTTAAAAAAAAAAATATAATTGTCTACTACGATGAACATTATTTTGTGAAGGCGTCTCTAAAATAAAGAGCTCCAAAATGATTGCATCTTTTTTTCTGACACAAAAGCCATTTCGATCATACAACAATCGTATCATATTTCTATGTGGGTATCTGTGTAGAGGCTACATTTGTGTCTGATTTTTCTTTTGTTGGAAAACAAGAGACTCTTGTAATCAGTAGAAAGGTTTCTGAAATGTTTCTTCTAAAATTTATTGTTGCAACGTTAAAAAATGGGTTCAGAATTGTAATTGTATTAAGTAGAAAATTTTAACATATTTCATAATAAAATATATGAATTTGACACATACATGTTATATTAAGTGTTTGATAACAAGAGAAGGGGATAATGAGGATTAAATTGAACATTTATTGTTAATTTGTCATACACAGATGTTGAAAGATAAGTGGAATGACCATTTCAGTTGCTGGTCATCAGGATGGCAGTTGGATGTAAGGGTAGCACCAGGAATTTACTTAATTCTTGTGCTGGGTTTAGTTGAGGTCAGAGGATATGGTTGGTGCACATTGGTTGATCAAATCATGGTGGTATGCCTTATCACTGGTTGGTAGGCCTGTTCTATTGGTCAGTGTTTGGCCGATTGAGTTGCATGCTAACAGAGTCGGAGTTGCTGCTTGCAGTAGTAGCTTGGTCGGAGTTGAAGTCACTATCTGCGGTGTTAGAGTCTCTTCCTTGTGGGGTTGGAGTAGCTCAGTTGTGGGGTCGGAGTGACTTCCTTGCAGAGTCAGAGTCACTTCCTTGCTGGTTGTGTCAACGTTGAGATGCTAACAAGTCAGTATTTGCTGAGGTGACAATGAAGATTTGTAGCTGGATGGAGTTGAAGTTCAAATGTTTCGAGTTTAAGCTAGTTAGCTGAGGTGGTTGGTCAAGCCTGGGTGTCATAACAGGCATTGAGATGTGCGATCATGTTGAGCAGTGGTGATGAAGGTGGCAGCAATGGCAATGAGGGTAGTGGCAGCAGCAGCAACATTCTGCATGACAGCTGACAGTTGTCCTCAGAGACCTGCTTTTAAGCAGGTGTGGCAGTACCCAAGGGCATTACCTTTTCTGGTGGAAATGTTTATGATTGGCCACCACAAAAGCTTGCTTCATAGACCGGACATGATGAATGGAGTTGAATGTGCAGAGAATGATTTTTTTTTTATTTCATACTCTGCCTTCATGGCATTCATATCTGGCCAGCATGCAGAATGAATCAGAAAGAGATCTAGTTACAATGGCATATAGCATACATGAATTACATATATATGCATAGAGCATTATTAATTGACCAAGAGTTGTCTACCTTGGACAACAATTATTCTGCCTTATCCTGTCTACTCCCTTAAAAATTGACATGTTACAGAAACTACAATGCTATTTTGTGGCCCTAAGTCCCCAAGGAATTTAAAGGCATAATATATATATATATATATATATATATATATATATATATAGCACACACAGCAATTTCTTCAATCCCTAATTCTTTGTTTATATAATTAACCCCATTATGTTTGTATGTAATTATCTCCCTTACTGGAACTCTTCAGTTTGTGAAGAGTCTAGTCTGTTTGTAAAATAAAACCTTGCTAAGGTAAACGTGTCTTATTAATACATTTCATTCTTATTGCTATAAACGTTATTTTTAATGAGTATTTTTTTGATGTTATTAAACAGTGAAATTAATAACAACTGGCCTAAATTGAGAAATCTGACAAAATAAAAATTGTGTCTCTAACAAGAATTGAACCAGGATCCCTTTTTCAATCAGGGAGACAACTTTTTGAGTGAAATTATACCTCTACTAATTCACCACAGTGCCAGCCTGACAGAACAAGGTTTAATTTTTTTTTTTTTTTAAGCATTTCACCCCAATCAATGCGGGATGCCACTAGCATGCAAGGGGTTACAGAGAGTGGTAGTGAGAGTAAAGAGGAGTGATAGAGGAAAGGATGAAGAGAAGGGTGAGGAATAGATCAAGGCATCTGGAGATGTTGATTGATATTACATTTGAATAGTTGAAGATTATATCCATCAGGGAAACAAGTAATAGGAAGGAAATTCCTTGCCTAACTTAACCCAACAAAAACATACACCCCCTCAAGTCTTGATTGTCTCCGGTCTTTAGAAGTTTTTTTCTTCTTCTTCCATATTTTCACCTCCTCAACTGGAACACCATAGAGCAATGTTTTTCAACTGGGATTCCGTGAAACAACTAAGGTTTCGCAAAAGGTCCTCAAGGGTTCAGCAAGAACAGGTGAGATAAACTAACGTATTTTTGACTTTTTATTTAATTCCATATGTGTAATATTACTAAACAAACACAATATATTCTTAGTTATTGTAATATAGACATCATCCTATCTAACCTACTAGGTTAGGAAAACTCTCTGATGAAGTATTGTAAATGATCAGTATGAATTTTATTTAGCATTACCGAAAAATTTGACAAAGAAGTACTAATTTTTCCTTAAACCAGATATTCAAAAATATATACTATGATATTTACCATGTGAACTACAATTAAAATAAAATGAAAAAGATATGGTATATAATTTTGTTTGTGCACAGGGGTTCCTTGAGACATGTAATTTATTTTAAGGGTTACGCAAGAGTAAAAAGGTTGAGAAACACTGCCATAGACTAACAGAATCATAAGACTGATGTAATGATCTTGTGTGAATACTGTTTAAGTAGGAACAAGTTAGATTATATATATATATATATATATATATATATATATGTATATATATATATATAACTCACATAGTACTCATAGAAATGGGATTATTTACATGTGTATTAACACTTATGCCAAGGTTCTGTGTAATTATGTATTCAGCCTTGGATCAATTTTGTAGGATTACCAATTCTGGCTTAGAATAATATGGATTGTAATATTTTAAAGTTGTGCTCTCTTTTACACCAACTATGGATATGAAAATACATTAAAATATATTTGCTGAATGTAAATACTTTATCACTTGAGAATTTGCAAGAAAGGATTGTCTATAAACATTCAATAACTTCAAACAATGATTTTCATTTCTTTCCTGTGTGACAAATTACTTAAAGCTAAGCAAGCATGATTCTAAGTTTGCTTTGCATGCAGACGACCATTTGCAAAGTGAAACGTGCATGCATGCGATCTTAATAATAACTTTAGGGGATAAATATTCATGAGTTTGACGTGTATTTAAAAGGTCTCACTTGAAGAGGCAGACAGTCTGCTGTCCACACCTTTTGTGTGGTGGAAACTCTTTATCTATTTTTGCACTGTCTCTGTCTTCAAATAAAATGTGGAAAAAAAAAGGTTTGAGCAGATGCTTTGTCCCAGGGATTACAACCCAGCAATAGCACCCTTTCATTGTACTGAAGATGCGGTCAGTAGAATGCTGACATCAGAGTGATGTGACAGTGATTGTGGGTACAGGGTAATTTTTGGTTTCAGTCCATATATACATCTATGGGCACTCCGACATTAAAATGGTCATGTACCATATTATGCCACCATTGGAGATGGCTGTAAGTAACTTGCTGCCAGCAGCCACTGGCAGGATTTTGTAAGTGGCTATGATCTATGGTAGACCACATGCTCCACAATTTATGGTGTTGGCGTGAGTTAGTCTTATTTTCTCATAAATATGCTCAGTATGAAATCTTTCTCTTTCTTGTGTCACAGAATCAACCTGCTTGCAAGAACAGTGTGTCCAAAAACAACTAATAATTCTGAAAAAGTTTTATTGATATATTTTATGATTATTTAAAATCCATTACTTTGTTTTCTTTTCATTGTCCGTGATGCTCCCTCAAAATGTTTTCAATGTTCTTCATTCTATTCCACCTTGTATCCATACTTTTCCAGATTTTCATAAATCTGTAAAATATTTGCTTGACAGATAATTAAATTAAAATGGCTGTCTATCAACAAGGTTTTTCTTAAAAGCAAAGTGATGTCAAGAAAACTTTTTGAAAAGCAGAGTATATCTGTACTTTTCTCAATTATCACAAGGCTATACTTTTGTTGGTGGAAGATTTTGGGTAAAAATTAAGTGATTGCCAATTCTGTCACAACTCTTTTCTTTTCCTAATCAAATATTATGTTAAATCATTCCACTCTGTTCTTGATGTTGTACCTTGCATCTTTATTCATCTTGACTCACATGGAATTGTTTTCTGGATAGATTTCTTTTTTATTTTATGGCTGATCAACACCTTGTGGGTTATATAAAGCCAAAACATATTTGGGATTCTAAGAAAATTTTAGAGGCAAGTGAATAATGAATTAATAATCTTTTTCCAGAATAACAATGATTTTTTTTCACATAAATGTCCTAATATGTAACACATTGCTGAAGGCAGTGGGGAGAGAATATGGATTCATGTCTTTCTTAAGGGTATTTAAGTGAATGTCAATAAATATGACTGGAATTGCTAAATGGATAACACCAGGAGTTGTAAGAATTTATTATTCCTCCAGTCCTGCAACAAAATATTTGTTCGTAAGCCATCTGCTTAGTGTCACTGTTGTATCTAGAGATTCCTTTCTTTAAAATCATTTCACGTGAAAGGCAATAAAGCCACTAAGATTCAAGGGGTTACTGAGTTTGAAAGAATATGAGAAAAAATGAAAAATATTATTAAGGAAAGAGAAGAATTAAAAAATATGAAGTAAGAAGTTAACGGTTGAGATTGCATTCACATTCTTTAAGATCATAGTTCACAGGAGAGCATGAAGCCGGAAGCCAATTCCATAAGTGAGGACGGGGAGAGAAGAAACTTATCATAGAACTTATGGTTACATCTAACAATTTCAACTGTGAAATATTGAGACTTTGCTGCCAATCTAATACTGTGCTTAAATTACACAATAAGTGTCTAATCTCTAGGTTTCATTTGGTTTGTTTAATGGCATATGGGTCATTTAATACTTTTATAAGACTTATTTAAAAGTGACTTCTGTCTAGGTTTCATTTGGTTGGTTTAATGGTATATGGGTCATTTAATACTTTTATAAGACTTATTTAAAAAAGTCTTCTGTCTAGGTTTCATTTGGCATGGATCATTTAATGCTGAAATTTTATTTTCTTGTGAGCTTTGGTAATTTTTTTCATGTATTTTCAATGAATTGCTGGTAATTTTTTCCCACTAATGTATGACTTGTAATTTTTAATTTTTTTACTATGAAAATTTATTGCTGATAATTTTTTATATTTTTTATATTTTCATGTTTTGACCGCAGTTTGGGGGCTCACTATTTGCCTATAGCTGAGATCCTAACTGGTGCTGCCACCCTGATTCAGGTTTGAAGCTAATATTAATGTGCTGTTCAAGCAGCAGAATGATGGAATTGTAGATATTTAAGTTGCCTGCTTATCTATACATCTGACATTTGAATCATGCTAGAATTCACTTGTTAATTTTATATATGTTTGCATTGGCATGACAAAATTTATAGACAAAGAAACAAAGAAATGTAATGAAAAATCATACTATTATTATATAAACAATAGTGACAGAAGGGTACAAAGTTACATTGTTTATTATTATAGATGATAAAAATATCATCTACTCTAATGAATGAATTTGCCTTATGATTGAACCTTTTGTAGTGAGTTTAGGCAAAGAGACAATTAGCTGGACAGACAGACAGAAATGTAGTAGGAGCAGCAAACAATAGTTTTGTAGCAGCAGACAGCAGAGGGTCATTGAATCTTTCAAAAGGCAGGGGTTCATTGAATCTTTCAAAAGGCAGGGGTTCATTGAATCTTTCAAAAGGCAGGGAGTCATTGAATCTTTCAAAAGGCAGAGGGTCAATGAATCTTTCAAAAGGCAGGGAGTCATTGAATCTTTCAAAAGGCAGGGGGTCATTGAATCTTTCAAAAGGCAGGGGGTCATTGAATCTTTCAAAAGGCAGAGGGTATTTGAATCTTTCAAAAGGCAGGGAGTCATTGAATCTTTCAAAAGGCAGGGAGTCATTGAATCTTTCAAAAGGCAGAGGGTCATTGAATCTTTCAAAAGGCAGGGGGTCATTGAATCTTTCAAAAGGCAGGGGGTCATTGAATCTTTCAAAAGGCAGAGGGTATTTGAATCTTTCAAAAGGCAGGGAGTCATTGAATCTTTCAAAAGGCAGGGAGTCATTGAATCTTTCAAAAGGCAGAGGGTCAATGAATCTTTCAAAAGTCAGGGAGTCATTGAATCTTTCAAAAGTCAGGGAGTCATTGAATCTTTCAAAAGTCAGGGAGTCATTGAATCTTTCAAAAGGCAGGGAGTCATTGAATCTTTCAAAAGGCAGGGAGTCATTGA
>CAHIKZ030001046.1:695000-852500 GCA_903632075.3 Acanthosepion pharaonis
GAAATATCATTCTCCGGAATTGAATATTCCATGCATGGAGTGATTAAGAAATCTTAAAGAAAATGATAAGAGAAAGAACACTTTTCGTCAAAATTAGGAAAAGATAGCTGAAAATCCTTTGACATGTAGAGAAAAGAAAGACAACTTAACCCTGATGAAGTATATTGTGAGTGAGGGCAGGAACCTTAGCAAAGAGTGAAAAACTGTTAAAGGCCACAAAGTATAGGAAGTTGTGGATCGTGTATGCTCTGAATGCATAGAAAGTGACAGGAAACTGCCACCAACAGGATTATTGCCACAATCTATTACAATGGAGCTGAAACAACTAGTACAAATACAGGGTGCAATGGATAAATTGTCAAAAATGAAAATAACACTGACATCTCATTTTAAAAGATATATTTACCAAAATTACATAAAAATACCTTGAAATACTAAAGAGTAAATTTATTCAATAAAGTCACCATTGACATCAACCATGGCCTCCAGTTGACTTTGGAATCAACTGCTACTCTTCTGGATGCTCTCCTTGTTTTAGTTGGTAAATGCTGCCATAATCCTTGCTTTCAGTTCATCTTTGGTATTACAAGGTGTTTTGTTGGTCTCTTGCTCAACTGCACCCTCGCACACAATAATCAAGAAGGTTACCGTCTGGGGAGTTAGCTGGGAATATGTAAGGGGTGATATGGTCTCAGAAATTATCAGCCATCCATGTTCTCCTGCTTGTGTGGTATGGTGCAGAGTCCTGTTGCCAGAAATAGTGTCTTCCAGCATCTACCCTCTTGACCCAGAGCAGCACTATCCTCTCAAGTCACTTGACGTAGGGTCTCTGTGTTGAATCTGAGGCCCTGTAAGAAGATGAATGGAAGCATACCATTGCCATCACTAGTGATCACTTCAAACACCTTTTTAATCACTATTAGACTCATGCAACTCTTTCTGAATCCTCTGCACTGTCTTTACCCAACAAATACTCTGAAACATTCATATTGGAGCTTTTGGAATGAATGCCAAGCAGTACAGCATGCTGTTTCCAAATTTTTGGTGGAGTGAATTGCATCATGGTGCTCTTTTTTCTAACAGACAGTGCCCAACTGACCCTACTATACTGTACAGCTGACAAAATAAAAAATAAACACATATGCGAGAAGTTAGAAATATAAAATGGCGACAATTTAACCATCGCACCCTGTATAAGAATACAGGGAGATAATCACTAAGTCAAAATAAGTTCCTTTAATAATTCAATGTAAAATAGAATTTGGTTGGTTGTTTTTGTTTCGCAATATATCAACCTCTGTGCATTATTTAATGCTAAAATCTAAATATTTTTAATACAATTTTATGGCTTCAGCAATAGATATTTTGTCAATAAGTTTTTACAAAAGTCTATTTCCGGTAATTTTACTATAAAAACGTATTGTTATACTTTTTATAGTGTTGTATTTATTATCATTTTATTTTAAAAATAAAATATTGATTTGCTTCACTATTAGTCCATGGCTGAGACCCTAATAGGTGCTACCACCTCAGTTCAGGGTGGACCTGAGAACAATAACAATTAAGTGATGGTTCCATACTCCTCAAAACCTCCAATCTCCTGATCAGAGGCCTTGCTGCTGGTTGTAGTCTATTGTCATACCCAGGACTGTTAAATTAGGAAGATGGATACCTTATTCCTGTAGAATCTAAAACAGCTTACCTCCTTGAAGAAAACTATAGCGAAGAAAATGGCGAATTACCTTGTCAAACTAAGTAAGAGTGTGTCATGTGTATCCTACGATGGAAACCGTGGCGAAAAAGAAAGTTACTTGCTGAAAAAAGGGCATGTACACTATTTACATTATTTGGACTATTGTCCTCATCTTTGTTGCCATATTTATTACAATGTTTCAGCCGTTGTATGCTTCAGCCTTCTTCAGGTGGTTGGAATGTCGAACTGAACCTTTCATTTCACTCACTGTTCTAGTTCCACGTGCCATGTTTAATGGATGTCAGTTGTCATTTATCTTCCGTTAATCCCCCTCTCCAAGTTCTCCACTACCTTAACTGAGTATTGAACTCACTCACTTTGGGTCCTGTCACTGGATCTAACCAACACCTTTATCCACTGTGTTATGTGTCCTTAAGTGAGCGAAATAAAGGGTTTAGTTTGACATTCCAACCACCTGAAGAAGGCCAAAACATTGTAATAAATATGGTGACAAAGATGAGGACAATAGTCTGAATAATGTAAATAGTGTACATAATACCTCATCTCAGAAATATAGTCAGATACTGAAAGGCCGAAACATTGTAATAAATTTGGCGACAAAGATGAGAACAATAGTTTGAATAATGTAAATAGTGTACATAATACCTCATCTCAGAAATATAGACAGATACAAAAGTGTACTTATTCTGCATGATATGCTGAAGATGGTATATTCAAATTAGAAAGAAGTAAGTCTTAGGAGTTGCTAAAAGTATTTTGATATGCTAATATTGCGCATCTTCTCCCAGTTGTCAACGAATTAAAAAATGCTCGGTCAATAAAAGCAGTTGGTGTTGTTGAATCGAGAGAGAAAAAAAAGACAAAATTTGTGTATTTAGTGACTGCAGTGGTTGTCGGTGATGGAGTTATTTTTCTGACTGGTTATGTGCATTGTGATTTGTGACATAGTATTTGCAAATCAAGATTTCGACATTTCTTTCTGCCCTTGAGTCTGTACTTACAGGGATTTTTTCTCTTCGTTGTAGAAATAATCTCTGACAAATATTTTTCTTTGCAATCAAAGAACTCTTACAAAAACACTCATATGTGTCTTGTGTACAAGATACTTAAAAGAAAACATAACCAATGTAAAAGCTACAAAACCCGATCTCGTAGTTTGAGACGAATATGTGGCTTATGCAAATTTCTGAGACTGAGCCATTTGATAAAATAAGCATAAGCAAGAGAACGTGATAGTAGCAGCAGAGACCACTGAGTGCTTGTGCTTTGTGTGTGGGGTTTCACAGTAGTGTCACCAAACAGTGATTGTAAAAACACAGTGTACAACTGGTACTCCAAACAAATGTATCTTTTTGCAACAAAGATTCTTGACAGTCAACAGTAACTAAGGTAAGCTACTATTTTTCCAATGACAGAAATAAATGATAGTTTTTGAAACTCAATGGGTCTCAAAAAACAATAAATTGTGAAAATCAATTTAGACAACTGATCTTATTCAGTAAATGACTGAAATGTTTAGAAGCCATTGGATTTGAACTAAAGCTGAACAATATTTGAACAATTGTGTCTGTTGGCCACAATTCCCCTACATAAGACTTGACTGGAATTTACACACATGGGAATGTGTGCTTTGATAAAGAATTTATTCCCCAAATCAATGAAAATTTCAATTACTATTCAAAAACTTTTGCACTGTTCCAGTTAAATGAGAGCATGTTATTTGAATCTAGGTCTCAAAGAATGCAAAAAATCCAAGGAATCAGTTACGGTTTAACACAAATATTTGAGTCACACGATTTTAAGGGTTGAATTCTTGAATGACTGAACATGCTTATTTAAATGAAGGTATAACAACAGGTTTGGTGACTTGCATGCAGTTAGACTTTGGGGTTGGTGGGGGTATTCCGAGTCAGACAGCAGAGTGATAAAAGACATTGTTGGGTGCGTATGTGTACTCCCCCCCATCTCTGGGAAGATTGTGAAGTAGAAGATCTACTCTGAATTAAGATCCCACCTACTTAAAATGACCTTAGGATGCCTCGGTGTGGGTAACAGTCATCAAGGATAGTCTGCTTGATTATTGGTAATGAATTCTCTCAAGTTGCCTCATACAAAATCCAACATTAAATAACCTACAATAAACACAATTACAAATACTTATTTTGATTAACTGTTTACTACTTATATAAATGTAAAAATAGTCTTTGCTGGCAATAAAATGTGACAGGTAGCTACAAATTGGCACTGTTTATTATTGACAGTTAATTTGTGAAGGAATTTTCTTATCGTAGTTGGGAGTTCATTATTTACATTATTCGAACTATTGTCCTCATCTTTGTTGCCATATTTATTACAACGTTTCGGCCGTTGTACACTCCGGCCTTCTTCAGGTGGTTGGAATGTTGAACTGAACCTTTTATTTCACTCACTGGGTAGACTGCCTTAACCGGGTTAATCTCACACTCTTTGGGTCCTTTATAAAGGCGTTGGTTAGATCCAGTGACAGGACCCAAAGAGTGTGAGTTCAATACCTGGTTAAGGCACTGGAGAACATTCAGAGGGAAATTAACAGGAGATAACTGATAACTGACATCCATTAAACATGTCATGTGGAACTAGAACAGTCTACCCCAGTGAACGAAATAAAGGGTTCAGTTCGACATTCCAACCACCTGAAGAAGGCGAGAGTATACAACAGCTAAAACGTTGTAATAAATATGGCGACAAAGAAGAGAACAATAGTCCGAATAATGTAAATAATGTACATAATATCTCATCTCAGAAATATAGACAGATACTGAAAGGCCGAAACGTTGTAATAAATATATCGACAAAGATGAGGACAATAGTCCGAATAATGTAAATAATGTACATAATACCTCATCTCAGAAATATAGACAGATACTGAAAGGCTGAAACGTAATAAATATGGCAACAAAGATGAGGACAATAGTCCATATAATGTAAATAATGTACATAATACCTCATCTCAGAAATATAGACAGATACTGAAAGGCCGAAACGTTATAATAAATATGGCGACAAAGATGAGGACAATAGTCCGAATAATGTAAATAGTGTACATAATACCTCATCTCAGAAATATAGACAGATACTGAAAGGCCGAAATGTTGAAATGGTGACAAAGATGAGGACAATAGTCCGAATAATGTAAATAGTGTACATAATACCTCATCTCAGAAATATAGACAGATACTGAGGGTCCGAAATGTTGTAATAAATATAGCAACAAAGATGAGGACAATAGTCCGAATAATGTAAAAAGTGTACATAATACCTCATCTCAGAAATATAGAGAGATACCGAAGGGCCGAAACGTTATAATAAATATGGCGACAAAGATGAGGACAATAGTCCAAATAATGTAAAGAGTGTACATAATACCTCATCTCAGAAATATAGACAGATACTGAAAGGCCAAAACGTTATAATAAATATGGTGACAAAGATGAAGACAATAGTCCAAATAATGTAAATGGTGTACATAATAGCTCATCTCAGAAATATAGACAGATACTGAAATGCTGAAACGTTGTAATAAATATGGTGACAAAGATGAAGACAATAGTCCAAATAATGTAAATGGTGTACATAATAGCTCATCTCAGAAATATAGACAGATACTGAAAGGCCGAAACGTTATAATAAATATGGTGACAAAGATGAAGACAATAGTCCAAATAATGTAAATGGTGTACATAATACCTCATCTCAGAAATATAGACAGATACTGAAAGGCTGAAACGTTGTAATAAATATGGCAACAAAGATGAGGACAATAGTCCGAATAATGTAAAAAGTGTACATAATACCTCATCTCAGAAATATAGAGAGATACTGAAAGGCCGAAACGTTATAATAAATATGGTGACAAAGATGAGGACAATAGTCCAAATAATGTAAATAATGTACATAATACCTCATCTCATATAAACACATACTAGTTGGGAGTTATCTACCAATGAAGGGCGAAAGAAAACTCGGCAACACCAAAATCAATCACTGGATGGTGACGAGCAGGGCATGGACAAGACTTCCACATGGGAACACCATACATATGGGACAAACACAGCTGAGACACGACAAACCCAAATAAGGACAAAACAAATATGAAACAACGCTGGGTAGCAGAAACAGAAATCCTTGATAATGCATGGCAATCCTGTTTTGCCATCATCATGGCACACTGCAAGATTACCTCATCCCAGAAAATGTCGCTGTTTTTGTGGAGCCTAAAACTTTAGCAGTTGGCTGGCAAAGGAATCATTTGCATAGCTAACATTGCTCAGCTCACTGTCTCGACTACCTTATAGGGAAGCTTGACGTTCTGTGGGTATACACCAGTACTGTTCTGGTAGTGTAGACATGTGCTGTCTTCCTGCAGAGACTATGTATCCCTGGTAAAGCACATACTATGCAGCTAAGTAAAGGATCATGTGCATTGACAATGATCTTGACTATGGTTGATTCCAAATTAAAAGAAATACATTTAAATGTAAACTTGTATAATTTTGAATTGCAGTATAATATAAGGAAATAGCATAAACAAGATGTTGATCTTTCACACTTCATCAAACAATAAGTTAGGAAGGAATGTGAGAAACCTGTTTTTCTGAAAATAAGATATCATGATAAAAAGATTTTATAAATTTCAACGAAGAGTAGCACTGACTGTTTAGTAAATGAATGCCAAATGTTTACTTAAAAGGAAATGGCTACTATTACCATTAGAAATGAGAAGATAACATGATTTGATTCCAACCCAGTGGACGAGGAGTGAAGAAAAGCATAACCTGAGTAACATTGATTGCTCAGTCATTAAATGAGAAATGTTTCCTTATAAGGAAACAAATAATATTAGAGATAAAGAGAATGGATACTGCATTTTGACCCGGCCTAAGGGTCAAGGATTTACAAAGAGCAAAAAATTGGTACCAAGACCATTGCTAGTATAGTGTGGTTAAATCTCAATGAGCACTCCAACATTGTGTCCCTGTACCAGACTAGTCTTAATAAATCTCAATGTGCCCTCTAACATTCTTGCCTTGTACCAGGCTAGTCTTAATAAATCTCAATGAGCACTCTAACATGGTGGCCTTGTACCAGACTAGTTCTAATAAATCTCAGTGAGCACTCAAACATGGTGGCTCTGCACCAGACTAGGCTCAAAACATACCTACTGTCACCTATGGCAGAAGACTGGTAACAATTTAGTCTCAGAGTCCACTGCCTATGTATCAAGGTTCTGTCTCATTGGATGCCTCATTTTTGTGAACCTGTATCCAACTGCATAAATGGATGTTTTCTTTTTGTTTTTGTTTTATTGAAATTGTTGAAAAAAAAATACTGCTCTTACGGCCATAACAAAGACATGATAGCTAACAAGCAAAACTTCATATCAAGAATAAATCTCATTCTTGATGTGTGTGTGTTTATACACCCCCCCACACACATATATATATATATATATATATATATACATGAATTATTCACACAAAACTAATGCAAAGGTTAATGCTTTAAATGGCGAGACATCCATCATCGCAAACAATTCAAATAGTATACAAAAACCTCCAGATCCGTTATGAATGAATTGATCCTTGTTTATATAAATTTCTGCCGTATTAGTTGTTATTTTTACTACAAGCTTTCGTCTGTTCCTACAGACATCTTCAGGTATAGAATAGATGTTGTTCTTGGTTTTTTCTCTTAGTAATAAAAGGACAACGAAAAATATATGTGTTGTTGTATCCGAAAATGCTATTGAAAATGAGTTATTGGTTTTGGAACGCGCCAAAGCAACGCTGAGTTTGATTTTAAATTTTAAAGTGTTTGCGTTTATACCAAATATGGTGATGAACAATTTTTTTTTACTGGTAAATTTTTTCTGTCAAAGTGGCATGAACTATATTGTTCAATAATTACAGTAATGTCGCACTTATTATCCAAAAGTCGCACTTGGATCAGTTATTTAAATTACGATAAACGTGCAATCAATTTACAAATACATGAATTATTCACACAAAACTAATGCAAAGGTTTATATATATATATATATATATATATATATATATATATACGTGTGGTACTTAGTGGAAAGTGCTCAATGTCTGTGATAGATCCAACATATTCAGGGCTTGAAGCTTTTGCAATCATCATCAGACAACCTGGTTTATTTTTTTTTAAAAAGCTAAAACGTCTACGTGTGTGTATGTGTGAGAAAATGTGAGCATATCTGATGGCGAAGTCGGCCGATCTGAAAAACGTCAAGATCACCCCCACCTGTTCCTTGTTAAGAGAACGTTGCTAAATATGTAATGCTAAAATCTCAACAATAGAATGTCAAATGTGTGTATATATGCATGTTTGAATGCATGTGTGTGCATCTGCGCCTAACCTTGGATTGTTTATATGAGTGTGTTTTTATGAACTAGAATGCATACATCTATATGCATGTGTGTCTATGTATGTGAGAGCGTCATCCCAAACAAACACAGAAGAAAATTTCCCACCCCTCCACCACACACAAATAATCAAACACAAAATAAGCATAAATAGATCCAGTTTTTTAAAAAATAAACCAGTTTGTCTGATGATCGCAAAACCATGAAACCTGGGGTTACAAACTAATATCCATAGAACTGAAATATATATATATATATATATATATATATATATATATATATATATATGTTATAAATTAATTGATTTAAAATATGTTTTTCGCTACACAGTTCTAACCATGTTTCAAAAATGGAAGCTAAAAGCTTTGAATTTAATTTTGTAATTAAGTTAAAGACATTAGTTCCATTTCATCCTCAAGCAATTTTTATTAATGCTCTGTAAATTTACATTGAGCACTATTTTGCAAAAATAAAAATATCTATAAGAACACTGGATTATATATCTTACTGTTCTTTCTTTTTATTTATATATACATATATTTAGTTGAATTGATGTTAGCTCTATCCCTGATATTAAGTACTTTCCAATAAGTACCACACATATATAATATATAAATAAGCATATATTTTATATATATATTTGTATATATATATATATATATATATATATATGTGAAAAGTGAATATAAATATAAATAAATATATATATATATGTATAATTATTTATATATATATGCATGCGGTACTTATTAGAAAGCGCTCAATATCAAACTCACATCTATCCAACCAAATATATATATATATATATATATATATATATATTTTATATATATATATATATATTTTATATATATATATATTTTTTATATATATATACAGTAGCGTCCAAAACTAAGCGACAAAATTTTAAAACCTAATATTTGTTAGAAATAACAACTGTGAAAAGCTGAAATTTTGACAACTGGTAGTCGTTATCATCTATAATAACATATTAAGATTTGAATCATTTGCAAAGGATAGAAAAAGAATTATAACAATTATTTCTTTTTTTTTTCAAATTTGGAACGTCCAAAAGTAAGGGACAAAATTGAGAAAAACAATGTAAACGTCAAAAAAACAATAAAAATACATGTACAATCAATATTTAGTAAATGAGCCCTTGCTCTCAATGACATCTGCACATCTTCGACTACAAGGACGAATCAGTTCTTGACAATCCTCGATACTAATTTTAGACCATTCTTCTTGAAGCTTCTCCCACAAATCCTCCGTGTTAGTGGGATTTCTTTCCATAACTTTCACTCCTAAGGTCTTCCAAAGATTTTCTATTGGATTTATGTCAGGACTTTGCGGTGGCCAATCCATAATTTTCAAATCTTGCTCGCTAAGGTAACTCATTACCACCTTTGCCTTGTGACATGGGGCATTATCTTGCATAAAGGTAGCCCGATCGAAATCTGAATTCTGTGTGATTGGCACAACATGATCTTGAACAATGTTTTTATAGATCTGCGCGTTTACACGAGTTTGTAACCGGACAAGAGGCGTTGTACCTTGGCTAGAAAACATTCCAAATACCATGACGCTTCCGTCCCCAAACTTGACAGTTTTCTTAGTACACTTTGCACTTAATCTTTCACCAAGACGTCTCTTTACATTGTTTTTTCCATCATTTCCAAATAAATTAAACTTGCTTTCATCACTGAAAAATACTTTTGCCCAATTTTCATATGTCCAAATTACATACCTGTTTGCAAAAATCTCTTCTTATTATTCTTCGAACTAACAAGTGGTTTCTTCCCTGGGGTTCGATTAAACAGCCCTATTTCTTGCAGTCTGTCTTGACACATTAACACATGAGATACTATTCATAAAGCCTTTAATTTCTGTGCAAGACTTAAAACGGTCCTTTAATGACATACGCTGCATTATTCGATCTTCTCTTGCCAAAGTTTTGCGGGGTCTGCCGGTTTTAAAAGCACTAACTATTTTTCCAGTATCATTGTAGGATTTAACAACCCTGCCTACAACACTCTCACTTTCTCTGAAATCTCTCTAATGGTGTGCTTTTCCTTGTGTAGCTTCACAATAGCTTGTCTCACAGAGTAATCAAGTTTTTGGCGTTTCGCCATGGTGCCGGCTGATGCAACGTTTACAAATGACTAAGTAAGACTTATTCTTTAGAGGAAATCAAAAAAATTGAATATAGCATACTGTTTACATTGTTTTTCTCAATTTTGTCCCTTACTTTTGGACTATCCTATTTTGAAAATAAATAAATAATTGTTATAATTCTTTTTCTATCCTTTGCAAATGATTCAAATTTTAGTATGTTATTATGGATGATAACGACTACCAGTTGTCAAAATTTCAGCTTTTCACAGTTGTTATTTCTAACAAATATTAGGTTTTAAAATTTTTTCCCTTAGTTTTGGACGCTACTGTATATATGCATATTTTATTTATATATATATATATATATATATATATATATATATTACATCCGCGTCCTGGGTATGGCGATAAACTACATCCAACAGCAAGGCCTCAGATAATGTTTTCGGAAAAATAATGTTGCCAGCTATACGTTTTTGAAACAATAATGTTGCCAGCTATACGTTTTTTATTCCATACAAAATAGGCATTTAAAATTCATATAAACTGGATTTGGCATTAAATAACCCACAGTGGTTGATATGCCATGAAACCCAAACAAACAAACAATATATATATATATATATATATAAAAAAAATATATAAATATTTATATATATATATATATATATATATATATATATATATATATATATATATATATATATTTATTACGCAAAGGAAATGGGGATAAAAAATATAGATTTAAGATAAAAGTTAACTGTGACAAATAGTGGACAGGATATTGTTAATTTAGATTATAAATAAGGTTGTCACCTGATGCCATAAAACAGAGATTATCCAATAGCAAAAAATAAAAAAATAAATTCTTAAAGTCATATCATGAAATAAAGAGATAAGCTGTCATTGGAAGATGTAAAATTTTTTTCCATATTTTCAACATCTTGAAATTGCTTTTATTCAGGGCATGAACAGAGAATTTCTGCTTCTAATGTCATTTACTGACATCAATGTCTGCTTAGTCTTACTGTCTTTCAAATTACCAATTCTATCATCCTGAAAGTCATTTTGATGTTGTTCTGTGAGATCAATTTGTCCTCTACAGGTTCCCAGAAATACATTTCATCCCTACAATATCCAGAGATTAAAAAGGAGACAACTGAAAGTAAATTGGTTAAATGAGTTATTTATATCAAGAATAAAGAGGCTTAGAAATAAATGCCATATTTTTTAATGTCATCTTCCTTCAAGATCACGACTCTCCACAGGATCATTTTTCTTTTGAATATCTGTGAATTATAATTACTTCTTAGGAAAGATGGTGAAGTCGATTTTGACTGACTTTTTTTTTTTTTAATTGGTTTCGCCCCATGCAAGGCAATAAAGCCACTAAGACACAATGGGTTACTGGGTATGGAAGAATTATGAACAGAAGCATTAATAAGGAGTAAGAATAAAAAGAGTAATTAGGAGGTCGGTAGATAGTGACTGACATTGTACTTAAATATTTGTGGATTAAAGTTGACTGGAAATCATGGAGCCAGAAGGGCTAATATATTTGGTAATTTAACCCCAATAGCTGGGAAAGAAGAAGAAATTTAATTATAAAAATCTTTAACATTTCAGAGGTATGTTAAAAGCCACACACACACACATATATATATATATATATATATATATATATATATATATATATATATATATATATCTTCTATTTCTATGCATGCACATATAACAACTGGCCAAAATGCCAAAAATAAATCTAAAATTTCATTAGAAATTTGGACACAAAAAAGGAAACTGATGATGAGATATGAAGAGAAAATTTCAACTAATTGGTTGGTTTGATTAAATCTCCAAATCTTCAAGTATGTCTCCCTTAAAACCAGGTAAATACTAGACTTTGCAATAGGTCATACACAGTCAACTAAAAATGCCTGCTCATCTACAAAAATTTACATTAAGTGTCTTCATTTTTCACTTATAGGGAAGCAATGTGGCTAGAATTCAAAAGACTGACTGACAATAGAAAATGCATACCAGATTCTCTATGCTAATCTGTTTGGATTTACTTTTCTACAGTAAACTGTAACATCATTTAATAAAATATATTAACTTTCTCTATTGCAGACACATGATAATTACTGCAAACATTTCAAATAAGACTATTTTCAATTTTACCATAATAAATGAAAATTTATTTACTATATTGTGGCTATGATCAATTACTAATTCTGCTCTTAATTTTATTATTGAATTCAAGAAATGAACATAAGGAAAATAAATATATATAATAGTATAATAATTGATAATTATTTTTTTCCATTTCAGATCTATAAACATTGGTCATAAGAAAAAAATACGAAGGTGGGCTGAAAAGTTCATAGGCTGACTATGAAGGATTGGTAGCAGAGCTGTGAAATCTTGTGTGGATTTATTTCAACTCTTCTTATTAATAACTGCATTGTTTCTTTGCAGATATGAGGGTGGGCTGAAAAATTCATAGACTATGAAGGCATGATGCTAGAGTTGTGAAATCTTGTATGCATTAATTTCAACTCTTCTTATTAATAACTGCATTGTTTATTTGCAGGTACAATGTTTTTTTTTCAATAAGCTCAGACCTGACTTTATAAAGAAGACTTAAAAAGTAGCTCGTAGTGACTTCTTTTGAAAATGGACAAAAGTTGGTATTGTGGTGTTATCAAGTACCAGCAGAAAAAGGGTTTAACTACGAATGAATTTCATGCTGATATGTTTACTACATTTGGGGATAACGCTCCTCCAGCTTTATCAACAGTGAAACTGAATTTAGGAGGGGAAGAGAGAGTCTTGAAGATGACCCAAAGTCTAGACATCTTCCAATGGTCGCTACTGAAGAAAACCTTCTGTTCACCACATCATGAGGGATGATGGGTGATAAATCAAATATCCAATGATATTAGAATATCCTGTGGGAGAGTTGATAATATCTTGCACAATGTATTTGGCATGATAAAGATTTCTGTTCAGTGTGTACCACATCTTTCCGACCTCTGACCCAAAGCACAGCAAGCTGATCCTACCATGGGAAAGTCTGTTTTAGGCAGATACATCTGGTTTACTTGAACTTTTCCTAATCCAGGATAAGCATTGGATTCAACAATTTTAGCCAGAGACAAAGAGACATGCTATGGAAACACTCCACCTCACCTGTTCCGAAGAAGGCCATGATCATTTCATCTATGATAGGACCCAAGGAGTGTGAGTTCAATACCCAGTTAAGGCAGAGGGAAATTAACAGGAGATAACTGATAACTGATATCTATTAAACGTGGAACTAGAGTCTACCACAGTGAGCAAAATAAAGGGTTCAGTTCGACATTCCAACCACCTGAAGAAGAATGGCTGAAATGTTGTAATAAATATGGCAACGAAGAGGAGGACAATAGTCTGAAAAATGTAAATAGTGTAAAATGGTTGTGTAGTAAATTTCTAGTCCTTCTCACCAATGCAAAGTAGCATGATTTGACTGTCTTCAAATTCTATGAAAATGATTAATGTCTACCAATCCCAAAAAGGTTTCAAAGATGCCAATTTAATGTAATGGCACCTTCAGATTTTAATCCAATGGAAAACATGGACACAAAGAAAGACTCTAAAAGGCTTTTGCGAAAAAGAGAAGAAAAGAGTGCCTTTCTCTTGGGGCGGTATATTGAAATGTGTTTAATATATAAAAACACACACTATGCAAAAGCTAGAATCAAAAATCAGTTCCATAACTACAGACAAAACAATCCTTAAAAATGAATGTAGCAACATTTAATAGTACTTTTGACAACTAATATAAAATAAAAGTTAGTATGAATTTCTACCAAAAAATTGATAGACAGAACTATATATATATATATATATATATATATATATATATATATACTACTTTTGTCTACTTATTTTTAATAGGATCCTCTTGTAATTATGAACAAGTTTCTTAGTATCCTTATTAAAGGAAGAAAGAAAATTACCATGTTGATGCATTTAAAAATTGAAACCAATCCTTAATAAAATTAATTATGAATACAATTTTTTTAAAATGATTGTGTTCAGCATGAAACAAATTGTTACCTCTGGCTGTTGACTTCAATGTATATATATTCTGTTTATTTTTATAGATACAAATATTTAAGTAAATGCTCTGTTTATAATAAACAGTATTAACAACATTTAACAGGTTGAATGTCCAAGAAATTTCATAGAAAATTTTCCTTTGGCAGGAATCGAACCTGTCTCCTACAGGGAACTGCCATATAGCCTGACATGCTATACTATTTAGCTACAGAGAGTTAGCATGGTTAAATTACTGGTTTTGCTAACCAGATGTATCCTCTGAAGCTAAATGGTATAAACATGGTATGAACAGAAAATATATTAAATAATTGGCAGCCTTAGTACATTTCATAATATATGATGTCATATATATATATGTATGTATGTATATTGATAGACAGAGCCATATATATGTATATATAAATAATCATATGTCTTGAAAGTTTGCACCAGGAAATGATAATTTATTTGAATGAGAAAATATCAATATTACAATTTTTGTTTACTTACAAGAAGTCTGCATCTCTTATAGATATTAAATGCCCAGGGAATACATACCTGAAAAAAGGAAAAACAAATCTATATATTAGAAAATGGATCAATGAAAGGTGATAAAACAGTCTAGAAATTCAAATGCCAGAAATCTGAACCACCTTAGAATCTTGAACAGTGGCTGCTGAAATGTATCTCGATATAACAATGAGGAAATACTACAAGGTTTAATTAGAAAAGGAACAAAAGAAACAAACAGAAATTTCATATATATATATATATATATATATATATATATATATATATATATCCATGAGTTCTTTCTTATTTCACCTCAAACAAGGCAATAAAGCTATTATGTTTTTTCTTTTATTTCACCTCAAGCAAGGCAATGAAGCTACCATGATGCAAGGTGTTACAGAGTGTGAGAGAACAAGCCAGAAAAAAACCTTATTAATGAGAAAGAACAATAAAAGAACAGGAATTAAAAAGAGTAAAGTTAATGGGAAAGCAAAAAGGCAGAAAAGAGTTCCACATACAAGAAGTGTGAGAGAAGAAACTGTTAACATAGAACTTACTGCCATTTCAACTGTAAAATGATGTGACCTTGCTACCAATCTATTCAGTTATGTGCCATGTGTGATACACGCTTAGGTGTTCATAGACTATATATATAAAAATGCTTGGGCATCTAGAGGCGGTGTAATCATTAGCAAGCTTGTCTCGCTAGAACAATTTCGACTGAGTAGTGAGTTCGATTCTCACTGGGTGCCCCCTACTTTTGAACTTGTGTTACATCTAAGCTACACTTGGAAAATCACTATATATAAGAATGCTCAATTTTAAATACATTTAAGTGATTTTAATATATATAAAAAATAATATATTTTTATATTTAATTGCTTATTTTGGACACTTCTGAGGCAGAAAAAACAACAGATTTTAGGAGTGTCCAAGATAAATAAGGACCTATTTTGAAAGATTGAGATTCATGAAAATCTGTAAATATGTAACTAAAAAAAAGGTTATTTTTTGTGTTCAATAATATATATATATATATATATATATATATATATATATATATATATATATATATATATATATATATCTCAGTGGACATTGAGATTGAATCTATTGCTAGGTCAGCTGCTAAGAAAGTTGGTTCACTGTGTCATGTGAGACAATTTTTAATCCAGAATCTATCATATATATCTATATATCTACCATTTACTGATGCTTTGAATATTGCTGTCACATATGGTCTAGTGCTCTATTGAGAGCATCTTGATAAAATCCAAAGAAGAATCAGCAATATTATTATTATTGGCCCCAGCCTGGCATCACAGTTTTACTCACTTTCCCATAGATGTAAGGTTGCTTCCATTTGACTTTTCTATAAAAACTTTACTGATAATTGTTCAGATGAGCTCTTCATTATGGTGCCTAGACTTTAATCACAGCACTAGACAGACAACAAAGTCTCACCAATTTACAATTCAGCTGCATAGATATAACCATAAATTCTATGTTATCAATTTCTCTTCTCACACTTCTTACTTGTTGAACTTCCTTCCAGCTCCATGCGTTTCAGCCAACTTTAATCAGCAAAAATTTAAATGCAATGTCTGATGATTACAAAAGTGTGAAACTCAGGGTCACAAACTCATATCCATACAATTATATATATATATATATATATATATATATATATATATATATAATTTTATCATATAGACAAAAACAGTTCACTCACTACAAAGATGCAACTTCGTTTCAGTGCATTTCAATTGCAACTCGACTGGTGAGAACCAAAAATGGTTATGAACAATTCTGCTTGTAAGGAAGCCATATGTGAAACATTACTTCCTTGTTACCATTTGTTTGAGAAAAACATATATACATAAAACAAAAAGGTGATGGAGTGAAACAATAGTGCTTGTTGATAACAGTTTGGTGAAGGATGGGTGAGGTGTTAAGTGATGGCCCGGACTGGAAAAATTGATAACAATGCTCAAAAGTTTAGGCACAGCATTTCCAAACCTCTTAAGAATGAGGGGTAGGAAGGAAAGGTGGGAATGGGAGATAGTAATACAATGAAAGAGGTAGGAGGGATAAATTCTAATGATAGTTATAGTAGTAATTCGGAATGTTTTTTCTTGGTTACTATAAAAAAAAAAACAAGCTAAAACTGAATTGCATATATTAAGGTTGGAGTTATCACTTCTAATTCTGTAATCAATGAAAGTGTTTTGTAAATTAATTAATTTAGAAATGGTGATTTCTTTTTGGTATGTTGAATATATAAGTTATTCGGGTTTTAAAAAAACAGTTTTGATTTAGAAATTAAAATATAAGTAGAAAAATATATAAAAAGTATGGGATATTAATATAACTTTTATAATCTAATTTTGACCTTTTGTTGGACAGTATAATGTGTAGAATAAGTATGGATGTAAAACAATCTATCTGAAAGTATTACTAGTAATGTATATGCGCAAAAAACAAATATTTTAAGAATCATAATCTAAGATAAATTAGTGAAGAGGTATATAAGAGGGTAGGAAATATATCAAAGGAAGTGAATTATAATTTTAAACGTTTAGAGTTATGGAATTAAGAATTTAGCAAGATTGTAATGTTAGATCTTTAACATGTCGACAAAAAAAATGTGGTTTCATATCTTTGATTTAATAATTGGGTGTTGTTCAAAAGTTCAATCATACACATTTTCTCCTGCAAACATAAGAAACAAGGTTTGTTCAAAGATTTGCAAGTTCTGGCTTGTTTTAGGATTTCCCATTTAACCGTAAGTGTTTTTCTTTCCTTCTTAAGTTTCCAAAAATATTTCAAAAGTGATGTCATATTGCATTTACCTGCATTTGTAAAGAAATTTATGTGATTGTAATATCTATCCTTAAAAGGTCTTCTCATTGATCCCACATGCAGTTTAATATCCCTGGTGTTCTTATTTCATGAGATATAGCACATATACACAATGGATTTCGTTAAGCACCGGTTTGATAATGGACATTGATCAAGGATTCTGCAATTACATAGCTCTTTTTCTTGGGGTGTATTAGAATTTGTGTTTGGGTTGTGTTTATTATCGTCATGAAGTTTCAGTATTCTATTGTTGTATGATTGTTAATTAGATTAAAGAATTTGTGTTTAAATTTGGTATGGACTAATTTGTTGAAGGGAGGTGCATACCAAATTATTCTCCTTCCTCTATTGTTTTTTAAGAGTAACTACAATTTTCTCTATATTTAATTTCATAAAATCTGTAGTCACTGTCAGTAAGGATTTTGTTATAAACAATTTTTTTTGCTTATCGAATCTTTCTTTGTTAGAAGAGTACTTGTTGATATGGCATTCAGCGGATGATGGGATATGCTTAATAATTGGCACTGGGTGATTAAAATTAGGATTTATATAAATGGGGTTAGCATTGTTTTTCAAGAAGTGTTGGAAATTATTTAGAGTGAAGTTTAAGGTTACATCTAAAAAGTCTACTTGTTTTATGTTAGAGTTAATTTTAACTTTGAGGTGTAAAGATTTAAACAATCTATGAATCAATTTCCTCAACTTGTCAACCTTGCTTCCCATAGAATTATTTACTACCATTGGGCCATCGTCCCTGTATATCCCTATATTATTGAAACTTATTTCATTATGTGCAGTGAGATTGTATAAAATAAACAGTCCAACCAAGTCTGATGACTCAGCAGTGATCCCATTGATACATCAAAGTTTTCACCTGACTTTTTTATCCATTGTTTGTTGTTGTGGATTATAAGTTGCCTCTTTGTAGTGAGTAAACAGTTTTTGTCTATATGATAAAATTATAATAAATAATTATTGCTCTACTATCAGTATCGAGCACTCTTTTGAATTAATGCTGGGAATATTAGAATTCATATATTATTTTATTCTCATTGCATTGGATATATATATATATATATATATATATATATATATATATATATATATATATACGTGTGTTATGGTCCGGTTCCTTGTACCACGGTGATAGTCCAAGGTAGAACCAATAAAGAAGAACTCGAACACAGGTATGGAATAACACAGATATATTACAAACAGAAATATATACAGAGAAGTAGAAGTGTTAGTATGAACAATCAGGTTTAGTAGAGAGAACAATGTAGTCTCGACCAGAATCACTATTCCAATGTCTTGCAGTAATTGTCTGAACGCGACTCTGTTTCGGACTGCCTCTGACTCGACTCTTGGATCGACTTGAACTACTGACTCCTTGCTTACTCCCAAGGCACAGTATTTATTAAGTATAGAATAGTCCATTATTATTATTATGGGTAAGATACCATGACAATATATATATATATACATATTCTCTCTTCCTTTAATAATGACACCAAAAGCTTGTCCATGAATATGAAAGGATCCAATTTAAAATAAGTAGATAAAACTTGTCTAAATTATTCAACAAAAAATGTCTATATATATATATATATATATATAGTCTAGCTATCTATATACATAGATAGTGTGGATCAACTTTGCATCATGACTGTCAGTTTCATGCTTCAAAGTTCCCATCAGACCAAGTCATGCTTGCAATTTTTAAACTTGGTATGAAGACTGCACTGAAGCATGAAACTGACAGTCATTATGCAGTGTTGATTTCTATGTCTACACTGTTTTTATATATAAGCACTGTCCCCCCTACAAATATTCAATAGAAATGTACATCCATCAGTATCCAGCTTACTTAGACATCCAATCATCTTTTGCTGATCACTTGGGTTCAATTACAATGTATAATTGTAATGTTAAGTAATTTCTCTCTGTATTTCTGAGATGTGAGTTAAAATTATTTACTTTATTTACACTTTGACTATTGTCCTCATTTTTGTTGTTGTTAATGTTTCGGCTGTTGTGGCATCTAGCTTTCATCTGGGGTTTGTCCATGTAACTCACTGGAAACTCAACTAGCAATAAATTATCAGTATAAATAGGGACATGATGGGATATCTCTAATCAGGGGAAGTGGAATGAGAAGAATCTATCATCCTTGATTTGTGAGTTACTCTACTTGGCTTTACCAAATGTCCATTAGGTGGTGCTGTTTAAGTTAATAAAAAGACAAACATTTCCTTTCCTCTTCATCCTGTTCTAAGATATAGTAGCATATAGATAAAGGTGAACCTGCTGGGGCATGTTGATTTCCCCAGTTAATTGATGATTGAACTTTCACACACTTGTATTACATACACAAGTAAATGCATTAATAATAGCTAAGTTTTTAATGTCTTTCCTTTAATTTCAACTGTGTACACATTAATGTAATTCCTTTTTATTAATATATGCATTGTTTATTTGAACTCTATGTTTTTCTGTTTTATTTTGCCTGGACTCACATGAGTCTGCTAAATATTGTTTACAAAATAAATGCACCAACAGCTATTAAATATTAACTGGAAAAAGTCTCCACACCTTGCATCAAAAGAGGTAATTCTCACAACAGATTAAATAAAAAGTTCATCTAATCATTCGCAGAAAGTTTAATTGAATCAGCAAGCACCTGATAAAGTCTAGCCAGTAAAATTGGCAAAATGTTGTGATAATACCAACAAAGATGAGAATAGTCGTAGTGTAAATAATGTAAATAATTTAGGAGTTTCTTGGAATGTCATTTTATACTGTACAATGGCTGAAAAATTTTAGAAATGTGACTACATCAAATTTGGATTGAAGTGATGGAGCTCTTTACTTCAGGACAAGTCATAGTGCAATTCATGGTCAGAACTGGAGGTCTACCTCAAATATATCAAGATAAGGAAGATTAACTTTTTGAGCCAAATTATTTTCTTTGAATTTCTTAAGCTGACTACAACAGTGAACTACCACAAACCTAAAGTGAAACTAAAAATCTTTGCTCCCAGTGAGACAACAGGATTTGCAATAGGCTTCCAGTTCTGGCCGTGAAACTCAGTAAATCAGGTTCACGGTCAGTCAAGTTGCAGTTCAAGGTGATGAGCATGTAGTGAGTCCCAATAAAAATAAAATAAAATATAAAAATAACATATATAAACTAAAAAAGAAAGTATTCAAAACAAAATAAAGCATTTAGAGTTTCCTTTTCATCTCTTTCTTTCTCTCTCTCTATAAACTTTTCTCTACATACTACTCTCTCAATTAATGAGAAGGCAACCTTCAAATAAAAAGAGGAAGAATGTGTATGATAGCCAGAAGTGTTGATTCAAGCATGAAACAGACTGGTACCATACGGTGTTGACCTCAATGTCAACTTTTATATTTACATACACTCCATCCCTGATAGTGAACAGTTTAACTCATAAATATAGTATACCTTAAAAGTATATTTTCATCATACACACACATATATATATATATATATATATATATATATATATATACTTTATTATAGGATATTACATTAGAACATATGTAAAAAAAAAGCTACATAAATGCACTCATGTTTTGATGCATATCATCACATCTCATCAGGTGGTAGTAAATGAGAATTATTACAATTTTTAATATTTGCTTATAAACAACCTCTTTTCTAGTGAAAAAAGAAGAAAGAAAATAAGAAGAGCAAGAAAAAAAGAAAGACACAAGATGTAGTCTCTTTTCCAAAGAAAAGGAAGAAGAGAGAAAAAAAATAAGGAAAATATACCAATGTAAAGTAGCCAGACATGTTAAGTTGATAATCAGTTCAACCAATCAAAATGGTCCATGTTATGTAAGATGCCATGAAACACAGATTTAAAATTCCAACAAATACATATGGAATATTTGAAACAGAATTTTTTATACAGTGTGGATGATGAACGGCTGACATTTTGACTGAGGAAGCAATGTAATTTAATAATACTTATTTTATAGTATGTAAATAATAAGGCTGTTTAAGAAATAAAACAAGGAAAAAGCAAGAAATATATTTAACAGAATAACAAAACAAAATTAATTTAAATCAAAATATTTACATAACATTTAAATATATATGTGTGTGTTTGTATATGATAATATAGTAAACTATATTCTGTAACACACACATATATAATGTATATGTGATAATATAGCAAACTCTATTTTTTATTATATATATATATATATATGATAATATAGTTATATATATATTATATATATATATATATATATATATATATATATATATATATGATTATATATAAATATATATATGATTATATATTATAAATTAATTGATTTAAAATAGGTTTTTTTTCGCTACACAGTTCTAACCATGTTTCAAAATTGGAAGCTAAAAGCCCCGAATTTAATTTTGTAATTAAATTAAAGACATTAGTTCCATTTCATCCTCAAGTGAATTTTGGAGTAACTTTTAAATTTTTGAAACATGGTTAGAACTGTTTAGTGAAAAAAAGCATATTTTAAATCAATTAATTTATAATATTAATGCTCTATAAATTTACATTGAGCACTATTTTGTAAAATAAAAATATCTATAAGAACACCAGATTTATATATCTTACTGTTCTTTCTTTTTTATTTATATATATATATATATATATATAATAATAATAGTTATTATATATATATATATATATATATATATATATATATATATATATAATATATATATATATATATATATATATATATATATATATATATAATATAATATATATATATATATATATATATATAATATAGTTTATATATATATATATATATATACAATAATATAGTTATATATATATATATATATATATACAATATATATATATATATATATATATATATATATACAATAATATAGTTATATATATATATATATATATACAATAATAATATATATATATATATATATATATACAATAATATATATATATATATATATATATATATATATATATATATACAATAATAATATAGTTATATATATATATATATACAATAATAATATAGTTATATATATATATATATATATATATATAATAATAATATAGTTATATATATATATATATATATAATATCAGTAATGATAAAAATAATATAGTTTTTAAAGTATGCTATATTTTATAGGTAAAAGGCATAGACCATCTCTAAATAAAAATTGCTACTGATAATGCATCATTGACCAGCATATATAGTCAAACCAATGCACATGGCCTAATGATTGTGTTCAATCGTGAAATAAACTTTCACCACTTGATGTTGATATCAGTGTCCACTTTTATATATATATATATATATATATACACACACACCTGCTAACCTAAAAGTAAAAACAATAACAATAAATGAATAATGGAAAACTTTTAGATTTTCATCATTTTGTGATCTCTCTAGGAAATGCCTTGATAGTTTCCCTCCCATGTGATTTTTCTTCTTAATATTATATTTTTTCACAAAACACCTGTGTCTTTATGCAACACTGATCATGTGTCAAAACTTATAGTTATTATATGAGACAAAAGAAAAAAATTCTCCAGACATTAAAGCTCCTGATGTTAAATGACATAAAGTACTGCCAGGAAAAATACATTTTGGGGGGAAAAAAACAAGAAAAAAAAACAAAACAAAGCTCTCAAGAAAATAACATTTTGGCATTAAATGACCCTTAAGGAGTTACTCTGCTGTTAAACAAACCAAACTATTCCTAAAGAGTTAATGGATATATTTTTATTATTTCAAATGTTACTATAGTGGATAGTTTGTACTTGAAATAGACACACTATTTTTATTTATTAAACATTGTGTAGGTCAGCCTGTTCATTCCACGTGAAGAGGATTTGCTTTCATTAAAAAAAGAGGGGAAGAGAGTGCCTTGTTTACTGCTGATGCTCTTCGTAGAGAAAGAGAAGAAAAAAGAAGAAAATAACAGAAAAAAGATGAAAGAGAAGAGAAAATAAAAAATGAAAAAGGAATGAAAAGAAATAAAGGAAGAAAAAGAAGAGAGAAGAGAATAGATAAAGAGGTAAACAAGAAAAATAAAAGCAGAGAAGAAGAGAAGAGAATAGATAAAGAGGTAAACAAGAAAAATAAAAGCAGAGAAGAAGAGAAGAGAATAGATAAAGAGGTAAACAAGAAAAATAAAAGCAGAGAAGAAGAGAAGAGAATAGATAAAGAGGTAAACAAGAAAAATAAAAGCAGAGAAGAAGAGAAGAGGAGAAGAATATAAATAAGAGAAAATAAAGAAAAAAGGAAGAAAGAATAATAAAAATAGAGAAGAGAATGAAAAAGGAGAGAGAAAGGGAAGATAAATTAAAAATAAAAAAAGTAAAAAAGATAAGGATGTAAAAGAAAATTCACATTTGAATGAATAATGATGTGCAAAGTATTTGGAAAGGTTTAACCAATGAAATTGAAGAGATTAATCAACCAATGAAAAGATAACTGAGAGAGATTGATAGGAATTAATCAATTAAAGTTAATCATTGGATTATGAGCTTTTAATTAGTTTAAATGTTGAAGATACTTTATGAAGATTTAAAATTTGTGAGTTTATAAAACTTTTAGGAGTCTCATTTTTAATAAAGAATAAACTCTTGTTTCTGAAATTCTTTAGATGAACCATTTTCATCATTCAAACTGGTTTTAGTCTATTTTATCACTGTTGTTTTTGAGATGAAACATTTTTTACTATTATTATTTTACAACTAATTTTACTTCATTTTATTATTATTGCCTTGTAGATGAAGCATTTTCACTATTATTTTATATCTTGTTTTACTTCTTTACATTATTGATATTGTTCAGACTATTGTCCTCATCTTTATTGTCATATTTGCGGCAATTCGGCTGTTGTACGCTCCAGCTTTCTTTAGATTATATACATTGGAATTTTGAACTGAACTCTTTATTTCATTCATTGTATATCACCTGAAGAAGGCCAGAGTGTATAACAATGGAAACATCATGAATATGACAATAATGATGAGGACAATATTCCAAACTATGTAAATTGTGTAAATAGTTACAATACCTCATCTCAAAAATACAGACAGATAATTTTACTTCATTTTATTATTATAGCTTTTTAGATGAAGCATTTTCACTTTTATTATTTTATTAGTAATTTTACTTCATTTTATTATTATTGCCTTTTAGATGAAACATTATTTGCTATTATTATTTTATTGTGATTATAGATTTGTAAGGGTGATGGTATCATGATAGTATCCCCTTGGGGAAACAATCCCAGCATGTGGAACCATTGGGAGGTGCCTTGAAACCATATCACATGTTGACCAAAGCCTTTTGAGTTAAAGAGAGTAGATGGAATTGTTCCGTTATGGTTGAGCTAGCACAAAATCACAAGTCATTTTGACTGAGAGTTTGAGAGTATGGGCCTTGTTCAAACTGTTAATTATGTCAGCTGATGCATTCTCTCCCTGAAACTGTAACTAAGGTCTGTTCAGCATAGCTGCTGTATAAACCACAGGTGGGCTCTGTGGGTTTTGAAAAAAACTCAAATGTGCCTGAGCAGGCGTCTGCTACAGGGATGAAAATTGGTGTGTAGTTAGAGATATATATTTTCTAATAATTCAGTAAAGTTGATTTTAATTTGTAAACTTTATGTGTAAATTGTGTTTTTTCTGCTAAAGAACTACAGCGTGCCTCACAAAAAACAGGAAATCTGGTAGAATTTATTTAACTGTTGGGATTTTTGTTACAGTTATTTGAAACAAACACAAAGGATAAAACTTTAGTATCTTAAAACAGAACAAAAACACAAATGTTTGATGTGGTGTTCAAACTAAGAAAAAGTTATTTTTCTTTATATGTTAGTTAATCTATTTTCATCATAAAACAAATCTAAAATTTCCTGCTTTTATGAGGCACCCTGTAGTAGGAGGATGTAAGATACATTATCTAAATCAGAAAAAAAATATGATCCAAACCAAAAAACATATGTGAACAATATTTTGGAACTGGCTCCAAAATGCTTTTTGCATTTTGGAGCCAGTTCCATAATGTAATATACCGTAAAATGAGTCTAAATTTTAAAAATAAAGGTTACATTGAAATCCTATTGAATGACCCCTACTTTGAAAGAATTTTTCATAGAAATTAAGAATATAGATATCAAAATAAAAACGAGGTAAATTTCTTACCAAGAAAGCGTCAAAATAAAGGTGGGACTATGGTGGTAGAAGCCCATGTTTCAAACATTTTCATATTCAAGAACAAGAAGAAACTTTTATTGAATATCCTATGATTTATTTCAGTTTATTTGATTTAATTTTTCATTTATTACATCATCATTTTCTTAATTAATTTTCTTGAAAACAAATATAAATTCTGTTTATAGAGTATTTGACCTCAACATTAACTGCAAATATTTGGTCTATAAACACAGACATAGGATCAGTATATTCAGGTAAAATCATAATTATATTTGGCCATGTTTGTTAGCTCTTTTGAAAAGTGGCACAAGGACTTTAATAGATCATAGCATTTTGTCAATCATACTTCTGTTTTGCCTTTGACCTAGAACACTACAATCTTTGTGGTGAAAGAGAAAGTCATTTACCATGAAAAAGAGTATATATATTCTGTATGATATGCTGAAGACAAAATAACCAAAATAGAAAAAAGTCAGTGGCAAGTGTTGCCATAAATGCATCCCTGATATGCTAATATTGTGTGTCTTCTCCAGCCCGTCAACCAATGAAAAAATTTTTCTGTTGATAAAAGTAGTGGGTTTGGTTTGGTTTATTTTAAGGCATACCAACCTCAATGGGTCGTTTAATGCCAACAAAATTTTCCTTGTTGGTAATATTTTTTTCCAAAAATCTATTTCTGGTAATATTTCTTCTTCAAAAAAACATTTCTGGTAATATTTTTTCCTTCAAAAATCTATTTCTGGTAATAATTTTCTTCAAAAAATGTATAGCTGATAATGCTTTTTTTTTTTCTTTCAAAAATGTATTGTTGGTAATGTATTACTAGTAATAATTTTTTGACAAATATTCCTGGTATTAAAACCTATTTTTACACTTTCAAAGTGTTTTGAACTTTTTTGTGGGGGTTAACTATTTGCTTATAGCTGGAACCCTAACAGGTGTTGCCACCGCAGGTAAGAGTGGACCTGGGAACACCAGCAATTAAGAGATGGTTCCATGCTCCTCAAAACCTCCTGGTCAGAGGCCTTACTGTTGAATGTAGTTTATTTTCTTACCCAGGACACGGATGTAGTTTATTGTCGTACCCAGGACATAAAAGTGGGTGTTCTCAAATTGGGGAAGTTATCTATTTTTTCTACCTTGTCTCAACTAGTGTGTTGGATTTCTGGCCGTTTACGTGTATTGGGATTTGTAATGTTGGACCTGTGATTCATGATTTTGAAATTTCTTTCTGCTCTTGGATTTTCGGTCATGCTCTTTTGAAAAGTGGTACAAGGACTTTAATAGATCATAGCGAGTTTGGCGATCATAGCGAGTTTTATAGAATTTGGACTTGTGATTTGCTTATTTCATTACGGAAGTGAACTGCCATATCAATTTTTAAATATTCTTTTATCCCTAGCAAAAGATGCTGTTTCTTTTGAATGATCAGCATTGGTCTTATCAGCTGTCTGTTTTTACATTGCAGCTCATACCAGACATGAGGTTCATTGACAAAGTGCAGCTTCTTTCAGTCTAAGGCTTGTGGCTTTAAAATTATCCTTTGGCCAGATCATCACCCACAAATGAAAAACATGACAATTTCTAGCAGTAAACCAGGTTATATTCTTGTGTTATAACCTACTGCTATAAGTGAACAAAGTTGAGATTAGACATAGGTGAGGGGGGATGTGAACAGTTTAATGATTGTCTTCCCTGTCTGTCATTCTCAGAGGCCCACTTTGTCTAACTTTGTTTTCTTTTCAGGATACTGGTCAGTTTTATAGCTACCATGGTTATTTGCCCTTTCATCTTTATCTAAAAAAGCTATTTATCTTCATTCAGCAACTTCTCTTTGCCTGGGCCACTTGTTGAAGAATACTGATAACCTTCAGTGGAAAATAAATGTTCTAAATCCATTTTTGTGACAGCTCCAGCTGTTCTCAATTTAACAAGACTTCAGCTGACTCATATTTCTACTCTATAAATTGGTGGAAATTTCTGCGGCATTGTTCCATCATTTCAAGAGCACTTCATGAAAATCAGAGAGTGACAGTATTTATACTACATAAGTCTCCAAATAATGAACAAGATTTTTTACATTCCCAGTTGCAACCAAGTATTTCTTCTAGAATACAGATGAAGAAAGAACTGATGTAGGTGACAATATTTGGGATCATGCCAAACTTTTCTATACAAATAACTTGTTTTTTCAATTCAAGTAGATTCACTTCCATAAAGTCCAAGACTTTTTCTTTCTAAGTGAATTGTCCAGGATTTATTTACATGTTTTACACTCAGGTTATTGTCCTCATCTTTATTGTTGTTATCACAACGTTTCGATGGTTGTACTTTGTGGCTTCATCAGGTAACCTACATCAATCCAGGTAACCTACAGGGAATTCTGAATAAAACCTGTTATTTAATCTACGGGGTAAAATGTTCTCATTCCATTGCCAATGTCCATGGACATCTAGTCTGAATTTTTATTTTTTAGTAGTGTTCAGTTATTGCTTGCCTTGTTTACACAGAGTCCAAGTACACACTGCCTAGCCCAGGGATTGAATTCTCAATTACCATATCACCAAATTCATAAGCCAACACTTAATCCACTAGGCTATCATAAATAGAGTAAATAATTATAATATCTCAATTCTAGGATTTGTTTGGAATTTTAGAATAACAATTTTCTGTTTTTGTGGGGAGGGGAATAATTCCTGTATAATTTTAACTGGTTTTTAAAATTTCATAAAATATCCACTATTTTTTAGTCATCACTGATACAAACTGTTCTTGTGTTAAGTTTTAACTGCTTACTCGCATATACACAGAGAAGAAATTATAAGATTGTAAGGTCATATGTCAGCAACATGTTTAAAATAAACCTAATCTTTTCTGAGAGGTCATCTATCTATCTGATTAATTTTATGAAAATCTATCAAAATGTTCTTGAGTTAACTTTCAAAACACAGAAGACTAATTATATTAACTGCACTAACTAATGTCCAATGTCTGCCTTTAAGCATAAAGAAAGAAAACAGATTAACAGACAACCAAACATAGAGAAAACAAAGTTTATATATCAGCCATATGACTGCAAAAAAAAAAAAATACAGTTCCTGCCCTTTTCTTGTTTTATTGTCTGTTTATTTCTATTCTCTTGTAAGTCAGTATATTATTTTATATTTTAAGACATTTTTTTATGTTTATACATTCTTTTTAGAGATACAAATATTTAAGTAGATGCTCTGTTTTATAATAAACTGTATTAACAACATTTATTGGCCTGAATGTCTGAGAAATTTTCATAGAAAATATGTGTCCTCTGAAAATTCAGGCTGGTAGCTTTATGAGGAAATTCGAAAATTTTCACTTTTTGATCCACAAAGAATTTCAAAACAATTTGAATGTTTTGTCAGATGCAATGTGAAGATTTCAGCACTCTTCTTATATCTATCTGTCTCAGCCTGTTCAATTCTATATCCAATTCCATCTATCTCTTCCTATCTATTGATCTATCTCTCTTCCTATCTATCTATCTATCTATCTCTTCCTATCTATCTATCTATCTATCTATCTGCATCTCTGTTTATCTATTTTTAACTTAATTTTTACTTGAATTACTTTATGTAATTTAATAACGTAATTAATCAGATTTCATTACTTAATCTTAATAAATTAATTTACTTTTGATCTAACTTAATAACTTTTAATTTAATTATCAAATTTTCTTGGGAACTGGTTAATATTTTTTGTCAAAGGTTTTCCTAGATATAGTTTTAACTTGCTGAAAAGTTTTACCATGCTGAAGCTAGTTCACAGTTTTTGTAAGAAAAAATTATCATAAAACCTTCTGTGGCTCCTTATCCTCCTAATTTTCACTTCCTTCTACCATCAGTAACCCTCTAGCTTGAGTGGCTCTTGTGCCTTGTCGTAGTGAACTACCACAGTGGATAAAGAGGCCCAGGGTTGCATGCATTTTTTTGTAACAGCCAATGAAATGCTAGAGAAAATGGCTTACCTCCAGGACGAAAAGGATTCGAATGTGTTTTGTATGTAAACTAACCCAAAAAGAAAAACTTGTGACTTCTTGAATCCCATATTGAAAACAGATAGATCCCTGAATCAGATAGACTCTTGTGAGAGTATATTCTGACATATGTAAATTTTGGTTGTCAATGAGGATATAAAAAAAAGGTGTAACAAGGCAACAGGGAGAATGGTGACTGTTGTATTAAATAGAAAATACATGTTGCAGTCAGTGGAGTGTTTGAATAAAGGAACCAAACTGCAGGAATTGATTACAAACCATAAGAAACTAAAATTTCACAAACTTTTCACTACTCTTGTACAGGGTGAAAATTAGTAAAATAAATAACTACCACATATTTCCGTGTACAAGACAACATTTATACCCAAAAAACACCCTTAGAAATTGGAGGGTTTCTTGTACTACAATTCTAAAAAAAAAAAAAACCTTAAATTCTGGTATTGGCACTATAACCAATAATGTACATGAAAAGATTCACATTAGCAAATAAAATGACAATAAAATTAATAAAACCATTTCTACTTTATATATTACTGGCATAACTTTATAATAAATTACCTATTCAAAGAATAATTCCATATTGATAAAATTGACTTGTATTCATGCAAATGTAAGCATCGAGTTATGATTATGTTCACAGCAACCTTTATCTTTTGCTAAATTTTCAATAATCAACTGAATAAAAAAAACGTTGACAATGGAATTTACTATTATTGTACATTATTTTACTGTTATTAGTGGTATTTTTTGATTGTCAATAAAGTATAAGTAAAAGGCCATTAGTACACCAGGCTGTGACTGTTTTGATATAGAGGTAGAAGAAGAAGGATCAATATTCACAAGAGATCATATGATGAAACATAAACAAAACAATGTTTCCCCTTTTAGGGGACATGTGTAAGAAAATAGTATATAGAATCAGTTTTATTATTTTGTTTATTTTGAATTTCCAAAGATACAATAAGTAACAACATTTCCAATAACATCATCTTTATATAATCAATAAGCAGTCATCTTATCCGACAGGTATAGGATAAATTCATGAAATTTGCTTTATTTTTTGACCTCATCTTAGCTAAAGGTCGCCTTATACATGGACATATACAGTATATCCTTAGTATTAGGTCTAATTTAATTTTCACTGTTTACTATTTGATTTGTGTGTTTAATGGAGAAATGTTGGTTTAACAAGGAAGGAAATCATGTTGAATTGAATATTTGTTCTCTAAAATAAATGCTTTTTTTCATCCTTAGGATGCATACTTATTGACATACATAATAATTTTTGCTGACCTGAAAGTTACAAAAGTGCAAAGTGATCAGGTGCTTTTGAAGATGTTAATTTCTAGAATTTCTTTTTTCATGTCATCACAACTGACTGAACATTTACGCCACTTGCTCCCAACACAGAGATGAATTGATTGATTGATTTGAAATTCATCTGAGGATATAGGAGAATCATTCAACCATGCAAAGTTATATAGCTTCTTTGTTTTGCTGTCTGCTGTCTTTGTAGATACGTAAACAAAGTCCGTGCCAAAATTCACAGTGAAGCAATCGAAAAGTTGATCAAAGGAATACGACAACTGAGTAACCAAATGAAAAGCAAGAACCACAAGAAGAATGAATTTATTTGGTGAAGACAATTCCTACAAGAACAGGAACTTTCTTTCAAAATTCAAAAGCAAAAAGAAAACTTCTCTCAAGAAGCCTGAAAGTATGGCTGTTAGCAAAAGGGACAACCCAACACACAAAGCTGGTAACAAAATCAATCAGGTGCAACAATTTAGATATCTGAGAAGCGTATTAACAGAGGACAGAAAGTGTGACACAGAAATCAGAAGGTACATTGGGACAATGAAAGCTGAGAAAAGAAACAGAAAAATATCATTAGAAACAAAGAAAAAAGTACTGAACTGTTATGTAATATCAGTCCTCCTATATCGCAGTGAATGCTGGACAATCTCCTCACAGATGAAGAAGTGACTTGAAGCACCAGAAACAAAGAAAAGAGTAATGAACTGTTATGTAATATCAGTCCTCCGATATGGCAGTGAATGCTGGGCAATCTCCTCACAGATGAAGAAGATACTTAAAGCAACAGAAATGTAGTTCTACAGAAGGATTCTGTAAACACCATGGACCGATCATGTGAGTTTTAGAGGAAGTGTAAATAAAAACGACCCTAATACTTAACATCAGGAAGAAAGAGTTGAAATTTCTCAGACACATAATGAGGAAAGAGGTCTTGGAAAATTTGATACTCACAGGACAGATTGAAAGTAAGAGAGTCAGAGGAACTCAACATAATGCACTATCTGGTGAGCTTGAGCAAATGAATGGCAGAACAGAGAGAGATGGCAAATAGACAAAATTTATTAAGAGCTACAAAGGACAGGAAATTGTGGAGGGCCGTAATCACTAACATCCTGAAGGAACATGGCACATAGAAGAAGGAAGAAAACAATCTTTGGCGAGAAACTTTTCACTCTTTCATCTAAAAACCATTCCTGATGCTCTTGAATCATATGGCTTACAGATATATCACCCAAGTTAAGCAACGTTGAGTCTTGTTAGTATGGGTGACCACTTGGGAATACCATGTGTTGTAAGCTTGGATGTTCTGGTGGTGTAATGGATAATGACTCAGAATTTGAAATTTAAGGTCAGAGTTCTAATTCCACTTGGATTCCTTATGTTCACCACCATGCAAATACCCTTAGGAAAAGTATGATTCACCTCTTCTCCCACAAGCTATGGGTTAATTAGTAGAACTTTTATCAGTAAATCATTACCATCTGCAAAAAAATTCTTACAATTGAAAAATATTTATTGGCTTCAAATAACCTGCAAAAAGCAAGGTTTCAATGTTAAAATGGCTAGAGGTAAATAGTTTCTTTTCTCACACTTCTTACTAAGTTCGATGGTAGCAGCATAATGTAATTGTTGTAAGGTAAGTACTACTTTGTCACCAGGGGCTGTAGAATATACAAAATAATTCAAAGGAATATTGTAACTAAATGTGATAGGTCTACAATGTTATGCAGCTTTGTTTTTTTCTGTGTCGTGTTTACTACTTTCCATTTCCAGAGAGTTCCCTTCAAGGGAGGTAATCTAGTAACTTTGTTGGTACTACTTCATGACAATTACTACTACAAATAATTTCTTCTCGCACACCTCTTGCTTATGGAACTCTGATGCATATTAAAATTGTCACAGTATTTAGTACTTTGTTAAGTTATCGCAAACATTTTTTGTCAAGATTTAAAAACTCTACATTTTGTTTAATTTTGCTAACCAATCAATGTAATCTGAATAAGCTGATATGTTTGGAAAAATACTTCAACGAAAACCCTACTTTGCTGAAAAGTTTTTTTTTTCTCCTTTTTTAACAGTGAAGAATAAATTTTTAGGATTTCTTACTCTTGAGCATGAAACATACAACTGGCCATGCGTAAATATTTTTTCTGGAGCCAAACTTCAACTTTGTTTATAATTCTAGCAAATGCAGGGCAAGCTGGAGACTGGATTCTTGTAGATATAAAAACTTTAAGATATCAAAAAAATAATATTGCATTTTTATTCTAATCATTAAATTGTTTTTAAAAGAGTGAAAGTATTTTGTATATTAAATAATAAAATTTCTAATTTTTCCCCCCAAAATGAATGAAAATTTATTGTACTAAGCTATGTACCCTAGTAAATGAACTGTACTTTGTAACCCCTTACCTGTTTGACCCTGCCCCAAATAGTTGTTTCAAATGGTCAATGTATTGCTATTTTAGAGGGTGTGATGGATGGACAGACTAACAGAAGTCACAGAATTTTATATATAGATTTATATTATAAATATACCATATTGATTTTTGACTATAATATCTGTTTTTATTCAAAATATGTATACTAATGTATTTTGTGGTGTGAGATTAGATAGGTGGTTTATCATTAGGCACTTTGTGAAAGTAATTCAATTTTACCAGAAGGGATTAAAAAAAAAAAAACTTATGCAAGTTCTCATCAATTCAAGGTTAAAATGGCTAGATGTAGCCATAAGTTCTATGCAAACAGTTTCTTCTCTCACACTTGTGGCACTCTCTTCCAGCTTCATGCTTTTCAACCAACTTTGATTCTCAAAAATTTAAATGCAATGTCAATCAGTATATACTATCTTCTTGATTACTCTTACTATTGTTCTCTCTCCTCAATAATGTTTCTCTTTTTTTCTCATTCTTTCACAATCAGTAAACCCCTGTATCTTAGTGACTTTACTGCTTTGCAATATGATTAAAAAGTCTGATCACAATTATGATTCCTATAACCCATTAGGATTGTAGGGACATTATATGTATTCAAACCATAGCAGAACTGGTGTGTTGTAGACAAGCTAGCCCTTGTTTCCTGTTTAGGATGGGGTCTCTAGATTTTTATTTCTGTGGCCTTAATAAGGGAGGCTGTCGTGAATTTTTTTGTGATATGATTGACTGGAGGCTACAACTGTTCATACTGAGGGTACGGAGTTGCCAGTTCTCTTCTTGTTGCATCCCAAATGGCAGCAAGAAGCCTGATATCTGAGATAGTGCTGAGAGGGTCTGCTCTGATGAACAGTCACATAATATTGGGATTCTTGCAGTACCATGTTGTTCATAGATATAGGTATTCCTGCAAACACTTCTGGTGGGAAACCTTAAGACAACACTATACTGCAGTCAGTTCCAATTTCCAGCCAGCACATATTACCTTAGACGACTGGCAGCTACTATTATTCTTAGCTTTTTTAACCTTTAAGAACATATCATGACTGAAACAAATAAACCTTGCAAAAAATGCCTAAATCCCTCAACCTTTTTTTTCTCTAACATTCATGGCATTCATAGCAATTTCTGTATTTCTCTTGGAATGTTCTCCAGACAGTTTAGCTCTCTGTAAAACTAATCTGATGACTTCAATGTTTTACACTAAATTTTTGCACACTATTTACATTATTCAGACTATTGTCCTCATCCTTGTCGCCATATTTATTACAACCTTTCAGCCGTTATATGCTCTGGCCTTCTTCAGGTGGTTGGAATGTCAAACTGAACCCTTTATTTCACTCACTGGAGTAGACTGTTCTAGTTCTACATGCCATGTTTAATGGATGTCACTTATCAGTTATCTCCTGTTCCAACCACCTGAAGAAGGCCTGAGCGTACAACGGCTAAAATGTTGTAATAAATATGGCGACAAAGATGAAGACAATAGTCTGAATAATGTAAATAGTGTACATAATACCTCATCTCAGAAATATAGACAGATGAATTTTTGCATTTGGCTATCTTCCGTTCCTTCAAAAAGACTGCACATATATAGCCTTGGTGTCTATGTTTCTGAGCATCTCCCACTGGGAAGAGAACTGTCTCTTGAGTTTCCAGATTGTTCTTACATGTCCTTCTGACTTTTACGAGTAAAAATCAGCCAGTTATCTCTTCTTCCTTTATTATTCCCCTTCCACTCATGACTGTTGCTTACTAGATGGAATTTCTGATAGTATGGATAAGGCTCTCTCTTTCTTGCTTACAATCATCTGCAAATCTCTTGGTGTTTGGTAACTTCAATGCCTATCATGTCAAGTGCCTTCATCACTAACATGACTGACCTCGCTAGCATCCAAACTTTGAACTTCTCAGTTGCTCACTAACTTAAATAGTAGACTTCTCCATGTATATCCCTAGTAACCCTAACGGACATGGTCAACTACTTGATCTGTCCCTTACCTCCTCCCCAGACTCATGTCATGCTCTGCATCTCTGTCCTCTTGGCAACTCTGATCCCACAGTAGTATTGATAGATATCTCTTTCTACTCTCCTATCAAGCAAGAACTCTCTATTAACAGAACATCTTTCTTTTATCATTATATTGATTGGGATTCATTTTCTAATTTCCTTCAAATGCCTCTTGGAAGGATATTTGTGATAATCCTCTTGAGAAATATGCAACCGAGGTCTCTTCTTGAGTGAAAACTGACATCAAAATTCTCATGCCATCACAGAAATACCAAGTTAAACCACAATCATCATCTTGGTTCTCTCCTTCCTGTTCAGCTATAGCCCACAGGAATCACTTCTTATGGCTATATCAGAAAACAGGTCCAATTGTAACAGATGTCTCTTTGTCACAGGTCATGATGTATGTAAGTATGTTCTCAAAGAGGTAAAGTCACTATTCGATGATAGAATGAGACACCATATAACCTCTTAAAAGTTTGGTTCTAGAGATTATTGGCAGCTCTGCAAGAGTATAAAGAACAAGAGCAAATCCTTAATCCCTCTTCTGTTCAATTAATTTGAAATAGTGTCAACTACAGCAGAGTGGTTTGCCTGGAAAATTCTCTTCCAACTGAACTCTTAACTCATCTGGAGTATCTCTGTCTGATTTCCCCCTTAGAATTGAGTGATATGCACATAAGTCTGTCAATGGCTTCTGCTATCATTTCTAAACTAAATCCTCCAGAAGACTTGCAGATTTGATGGTATCCTTGCAATTATGCTAAAAGAAAGTTCTCCTGAACTGATGCTTGTTCTCTGCAAATTTTACAATAAATGCCTAGCTACTTCTTGCTTTCTGGCTTGTGGAAAGTCCTCCTCAGTAGTTCCTGTTTTTAAGAACTCTGGGGAAACTCCTACCCCTCAAATTATTGTCTCTTACTACTTTTTGGCAAAAATACGAGAAGCTCTAATCAACACTGAATTGATTAAGCATCTTACTTCCTTTCGGATAAACAATATGGCTTCCATTTTTCTAGGTCTACTGTCAATGTGTTAAAAGCCAACACTGATTTCGTCTATCAGGCATTAAATAAGATTGGTGAAGCTTGGGCTGTGGCCGAGATAGTTAAAAGGTCTTTGACAGAGTTTGGCATGCTAACTTCTCCACAAATTCAAGAACCACAGTGTCTCTGGATTAATATTTTACTGAATAAATTGTGTAATGAAGATCATATTGAATGGATACGCTTCCAGGCTTATTTTATATTAATGCTGTATTCCCCCAGGGCTCTATTCTCAAACCTGTTTCTAATCTTCATTAATGACATTCCTGATGTCATCAGTTCCCAATTATGTATCTATAATGATGACACAAATATTTACTCTTGTCTTAGAAGAAAGTCCAAAAGATCTGACAAAGTAAATCTGACAGTTGCTCTTGAAAAGGACCTCCTACCAGTGGTTAACTAGAGTAAGGAATAACTTGTAAATTTTAATGCCTCCAGAACAAAACTGCTTTCATTTAATCAGCATGGTGTAGAAGTCAAGTGACTTATCTGCCAACATGGCTGCCTTCTTCTGTTTCCTTGTAGTGATTTTCCAAGCGTAGCTCAGATGTGGCACAAGGCCGAAAGTATGGGGTACCCAGTGAGGACTGAACTCACTACTCAGTCATAATTGTTCTAATGAGACAAACTCGCTAACCATTACACCATGTCGAGGTGCCCCTTCTGTTTCCTTGTAAAGCAAGCCAGCTGATTTTACCTCATCTTATAGGAGAGTGCCTAATACACCAGTTAGATTGGTCCATTTTGCTAGAATGGACCTGCTCAATACTTTTGCATGAGTGGTCTTTATTCACCCATATATTTCTCCATGAAATAACTCAAATCAGTTTAGCTTTTACTACACTTGCTTACTTGTGTGTCACCACTGGCAAGCTAACTAATATTCTACACATGGCAGATGCTAAACTTCAGGTGACCAAAACTTAGCACCTTCTTGGCCTCATGTTTCCCACTGACATGAAGTTGAGTAATTATATTGAATCAATTGTTTGGTCTGCTTTGGTTTACTATTTCACACCAGATAATTATTCATGTCAGAATCTTTCTTGCATATTTATAAATCTACCAGTGATTTAAATATTGCTGCCATATCTGGTTTGGTGCTCTTACTATATATCTCAAGATTCTTGATAAAATTTAAAGAAGAGTCTGCATTGTAACTGATCCTGACCTGCTATCTTGACTTTAGTCACTTTCTCACCATCATGACATACCCTCCCTCTGTCTTTTCTATAAATGTTCTCATGGCAATTGTTCTGATGAACTATTCTCCTAAGTGCTTCAACTGCATGAATTTAAGCTAGATTGGCAACTAGGTCTCACTATTTTACTGTTGAACAAGCTAGATGCAACCATCAGTTCTATTCTAATAGTTTCTTTTCTCACACTTCTTACCTGTGAAACTCACTTCCAATTTCTTGCTTCCCTGCCACCTACAATCTTCAAAAATTTAAATGCAACAGCAATTGCCATTATCTGTCTATATTTCTGAGATGAGATATTATGTACACTATTTACATTATTTGGACTATTGTTCTCATCTTTATTGCCATATTTATTACAATGTTTTGGCCATTCAGTATCTGTCTATATTTCTGAGATGAGATATTATGTACACTATTTACATTATTTGGACTATTGTTCTCATCTTTGTCGCCATATTTATCACAACGTTTCGGCCATTTTATGCTCCTTCTTCCTTCAGTGGTTGGAATGTCAAACTGAACCCTTTATTTCGCTTGCTGGAGTAGACTGTTCTAGTTCCAAGTGCTATGTCTAATGGATGTCAGTTATCAGTTATTTCCTGTTAATTCCCCTCTCCAAGTTCTCCTTAAGCACACATGGCACAGTGGATAAAGGCATTAGCTAGATCCAGTGACAGGACCCAAAGAGTTGTGAGTTCAATACCCAGTTAAGGCAGTGGAAAACTTGGCGAGGTGCAGTTTCATTTATATTATGATGAATCATTCACACAAAAAGTAAATTAGTAAACTTAATGAGATAAATGGTGAATTCACTTCAGTAACTAAATTTTAAAAAATGCGTTTACCCACTAACCACTTGAGGAATGTTATGATCCTTGTTTTTTAAAATTATAAACTGTATTAGGTCTTCCTTAAATATGCAACAGGTCCTCCGGTCATCATCAGACATGGAAAATATTTTCTTTTTGGTCTAATTCAGGTAGCATCTGAGATGAAAAATATAATGCAAATTGAAATATGTTTTTTTGAAGTGTGTTATTGATAACAGATGCAAACTTGTGCAGTTGCAACTCTAAGGTTGAATTTTTTAAAATTTAAGTGAGTGCGCTTTTTACTTTTTGTATGAATGATTCATTGTTATATATATATAAAATCAAGTCATTCTGGTCTGAGATTAGCTTTTTATTTATTCTTGATGCTATGCAAAGTCATCGGTTTCTCTGTATTATGTTGTGAACATTAAAAATGGAGAAATAAAAAATGGAGAGAATAAAAGACATGAAAAAGAAAGAAAGCTTTGTTTGTTTCACCAAGATTCCAATCACCTTATAAAATATACAAATCACTTGGCTCCTTTTCAGCAGGGGAAATTCTCTAATTCTGCTCAAAAGTAATTGCTAAACTAAATAAGGATTATTTGATAAAAATTTAAAGATAAAATTAACTTGAAGTAGATGAAATTGTAATCAGCTTATAGAAGATTAAAACCTCAATGATGATCTTTCAAATTGCTTTCAAAATCTGATCCTGTTTTCACTTTCAAAGTATCTTAACCAGTGTTTTTTTTTATCCATGGATTTATATAAACATTTTCAAAATGTAAATCTTTGAATGTATTAAATTTGTGATCAAACATAATTTCTGTCTGAATTTCTAAGATAAGCAATTTATATTATTTATAGTCATACTAATGTCCTCATCTTTGTTGTTATTATCACAAAATTTTGGCCATTGTGACCTCCAGCAACAGAATACTGAAGAAGACCAGAGAGCACAATAGCTGAAATGCTTGGATAATAACAACAAAGATAAGGAGTTTAAATTATTTGCATTTAGACTCATGTCCTCTTTTTAGTTATTAATACCAAATTTTGACCTTTGTCCCCTCTTCATCAGGTCCTATCAAACTGAATAACAGTCAAAGAATTTCTTTCGGATCAATGTAAATAATTAAACAAAAACTTCTCTTCCTTTAATACAATGTTAACCTCACTTTTTATATGTAACAAGCACAAATATACAAATGTGGTGTGATTGTAATTTGGCATTATGGAAATACCCAGATCTATATCAGTTGTGACAGATTCATGGGATATTCCATTTCTTAAATTGTGGGGAGATTTGACAAGTTTTGATCTACAATGTCCACATTATTGCTAGAGAAAGAAGTATTTGATAAAACCAAAAGTCAAATATTTAAAAGACCTGGAAATAGTAAACACAAAGTAAATTCAGAATACAAAATGATAAATAGCATAAAAAATAAAATGGTTTAATCATCCTCATAGCTGTGATGTAAAGGTGTAATCATTACCTTTTGGATAAACTGACTAATAATGTAAATTATCAAAATAGGTAACATGAATGTATTGAATAAAATTAATTAACATAGGCATAAAAACTAATATCTACTGAAAAATATTGAACTGTATTGACTTTGGTAACTTGTCCCCACCTCATGTATATGTATATATATATATATATATATATATATATATACATGAAACATACATACACACACATACACAGACACATATATATATATATATATATATATGTGTGTCTGTGTCTGTGTGTGTATGTATGTTTCTTTAGGATTATAATTATGTCGAATATACTACAACATGTCTAACAAGAAGACTCACATTATATCTCTCTGACCATAGCTCAATTAGGTCTCATTTAAATACACATGGAGACCTACCAAACTTCGTCTGCAACATACTCGTTGATAATACACATATAATAGCACCATCCACATGTAAAAAAAAAGGCAAAAAATAATGGAAGAATTATGAATAATAAAGAAAAAACCAAAACTCAACTATGAACACAGTCATAATGTGCTGACCGTATTTGGAAAATAAAACATTACTATAAGTCTTGATACATACATAAAACAATTCATACATTATGTTAAAAGTAAAAATAAAATAATCCTAATAATGGCTAAAAGTATGGCTGAAAGCATTTGGACTTACAATACATGTTAAGAATACAAGAAAAATTAAATAAGAATCTTAATTGCAGTACTTTGTCAGTCGTTTTTAATGAAACATATATAAAAACAGATTGCTGCCCAAATACAGAATTATATATATGTGTGTGTATGCGTATATATATATATATATATATATATATATTGTTTTTTTTCTTTTTTTTTCTTTTCCTTTATTTCTTCTTTTATCTATTAATTTATTTTTCTCTACTCCATTATCTTGCCAGCAACTTATAATAGAGAAGACGATTGTACATAATACATGGTAATTGTTATAAGCATCAAACTCCAAGTAGCATCAAGCGGTGAAGAATATATATATATATATATATATATATAGTACTTATCCATGATAATACTATATGAGTACTTTCATGCACAAATCATTTATATATATATATATATATATATATATATGGTGGACTCTCCTGTTGTATTTGACATATGAGGATCAGCTCAGTTCCTAGGAACCAACAGCCCAGACACCAGCACATATGATTTATATATATATATATATATATATATATATATATATATGCTTATTGTCACTTCTCATAAACTACGCATAGAAGTGAAAAAGTTATCAGAGTGAAAAAAATATTTATCAGTCAAAACTTTCCATTTTCATAATGAATATCACCGAAAGGGATTGAACCTGCCTCCCTCTATCAACCAGCCTCAGCTTGCATGAACCAAACAGGCTTTAAATCAATGAGGAAAGCCAAACTCCCCCACCAAAAAAAAGAATCAATATATAATAATAATGTTAAAGATATTTTGTGAGTGAAACTTTAACAGTTTCAGCCGCAATGTCTGAAGAAGGCCAATGGTTACAACAAACAAGTAAGTTTAATATTCATCCAAGCATTTAAAACTGCTGCCATATCTGGTCTGGCACTTCTGTTTTGTATTTAAAGATTTTGTATTTTAAAGATTCTTGATAAAATCCAAATAATCTGCAATGTTATTGGTCTTAACCTTGCATCTTGGCTTCAGCCAATTTTCCAACAATCTAATGTAGCTTACCTGTACCTTTTCTATAAATATTTTCATGGTAATTGTTCTGATGACCTTACCTCTTTGGGATTTAGACTTTATGAATTTACATGTACTATCAGATTGGCAGCAAGGTCTGATCATTTTGTAATTGAAACGGCTCTAATTTCTATGCTAACATTTTCTTCCCTCACACTTCTTGCTTGTGGAACTCTCTTCCAGCTTCTTGCTTACCAGTTTCTTAATTCATGTTCTTTTATTGTTCTCTCTCCCTAATAATGTTTTATTTTTCTTATATTCTCTAACAGTCAGTAGTCACTTGCATCTTAGTGGCTTTAGTGCATTTGCTGAGGGTGAAATGGTTACAGACACAATTTTTTTTGCCTCTGTCTTTCACTGCTTTATTTTCTGAAATTCCTAATTCATCTGTTGGCATTAGGAACCTTCCATGAACTTTGAACAAAATCTGTTAAGCCATTCATAAGACATGTTCTTAAAAAAAAAACTGATAACTTTTATTTAAACAATTATGTGTCATTGAACTCACATGGAGGAAATTTCTCAGCTCATTCATAAAACATGGATTGAACTTTTCTGTTTTTTTTCAAAAACCAATATTCAGTTTTTAATGAAAGCTCCATTTATTTTTTATTAATAGTCCTTTCATTGTAGTAAAAATACCAAAAAATTAAATTACTTTCTATCAGTAAAATTAAATTTTAAAAAGGTTTTTAATTAAATTAATATGAAAAAAAAGAAAGAATTAAGTTGTATTTAGAAATTTCAAGTGTTATTAACATTCTAAATATTACTTGTGCAAATCGATTTCAATACAGACGGAAGCAGGTTTGAGACAAAATAAAACCTGTTTGAAGTGACTGAAGGTGACATGAATAAAGATGTTATTTACGAAGTGCAGCTCAATTCTGACACAAGGCCACTAGTATAGAGCACTCAGTGAGTTTTTGTTTGGTTTGGTTGATCTTGTTTAGCAGTCTATCAATTCCTCTTCGTTATTTCTAAATATTTTGAACACAATTTTATGGCTTTAATTAAATATATTTTGAAGGCAATTGTATGCCTTCAGTTACAGATAAAATGTGTTGTTGGTAATTTTACTATAAATATGTATTGTTAGTCATTTTTTTATAAACAGGTATTTTTGTTATTTTTTTATATTATAATGTATTATTGGTATTTTTATATTTTCATAGTGTTTTGCTTTTGTTTGGGAATTTACTATTTTCCCATATCTGGGACCCTAACAGTTGCTACTGCCATGGGTCAGAGTGGTCCTGGGAACAACAGCAATTAAGAGGTTGTTTCACACTCCTCAAGACCTTCAATCTCCCGATCTGATGCCTTGCTGTCAAATGTAGTTTATTGTCAGAGTGGTTGAGTCAACTATGAATACGTCCATAATGTGTTAACTGTGTTTGGAACATAAAACAGTCCTATAGCTCTAGACACATGTATAAAAACCAATACATTGTTAAAAATAAAAATAAAATAAAAACCTCCTTTGATATTGGTTAAAAGAATAGCCAAAAGTGCTTGGATATACAGAACATTTGGACAATTTTTATCCACTTTATGTCCAGAAAAGAAAGTACTTATACAAACACAAGAAAAATTAAATAAAAAGCTTAATTGAACTCTTTAATGAAACATGTATAAAATAGGGAATGCTGCCCAAATATATATATATGTTTATGTATATACAGAATGTGAGGGGAAAATTTTTTCCATGTTATATTTTTAATTTCATGCATGTGCTTTGTTCGTTTTTGATTTTGTAAACTGCAAAGTATGGTAGGGTCAGTTGGGCACTGTCTATGAGAAAAAGAGCACCATGATGCAATTTACACTGTCAGAAGTTTGAAAACAGTGTGTTGTACTGCTTGGCATTTACATCAGAAGCTCCAATATGAACATTTCAGAGTGTTTCATGTCAATCTGAGGGCGGTGCAGAATTGAATGTGTCTAATGGTGATTACAAAGCTACAGCAGCTCAGAAAACTCATTCAGTTGAGGAAATCAATCCCGAATATGTTGAAGACAGCCTCAGACTCAGCATTGAAGCCTACATCAAAAGCCTTGGAGAGGTAGTGCTGCCCTGGGTCAAGAGGGTGGCTGCTGGAAGTCCCTATATCAAGCAACAGGACTCTGCACTATGTCAAGTGGGAGAACCTAGTCATGGCTGTCAGACAATTTCTGTGACTACATCATCCCTTACATCTGACCACCTAACTCTCCAGACTGCAAACCTCTTGATTATTATTATGTGTAGGGTGCAGTTGACTGAGTAACCAACAAAATTCCTTGTAACACCAAACATGAACTGAAAGCAAAGATTATGGCAGAATTCAACAATTTAAACAAGCAGACCGTCCAGAAGAGTTGCAGGAGATTCCGAAGTCATCTGGAAGCCATGGCTAAAGTCAATAGCAATTTTCTTAAATCAATTTATTCTTTAGTATTTCAAGATATTTTTGTGTAATTTTGGTAAATATATGTTAAAATGAGATGTCAGTGTTATTTTCATTTTTGTGTAATGTAGATGACAATTTATCCATCGCACCTATATATATATATATATATATATATACATATAAACAAAGAGAAAGAACAGACAGATTAAGAGTCCACAGTTCTTAGCATTTGCTTTTTTAAAAAGTTCTCAATACAACATAGAGAAAAATATTATATTTTTATTATAATACTTTACATCACTACACAAAAATTTCCATGTTTCGAAACTTTAAAAATATCCCTCATCAGGTTATGTTAGATAACATGCTTAAAATGATTTACTTGAGAAATCAGAAAACAATTCAGTATCTCATTTGAGTTAAAAAGGAGGGGGAAAAAAAACAAAATTCTAAAATTAAAAAAAACATATTTGTGGGTATGTCTTGTTTAACCAATCAAAAGGAGGATCAAAGCAAAAATAGAAAAATGAAAAATAACATCAGAGGGTAGGGGTAGGTGGATTATTACTTCATGTTTAGATAAACTGACACATTAGGCACGTCCACCACAGATGACATACTGTTGCAAATATAAGGTTTTGATACTGTGAAGTAGACATAGAATTATATTTAATACAAATTTAAATTTTTAAGGAATTTAAAGATTAAAAAAAATTTTATACATCAGAACTTTTTTAAAGGCTGCCTCTAGTGTTATTAAAACATTTTTATATATATATTTGAATCCAAAATACGATACTTATTATACTGAATGGGAAATAAAACATGGCAATATTAAAGTTGAAAAATCAAAGAATTAAATAATTATTATGTGAACCATTATATATTAATAAAATAATGGATATGTAATTGTAATGCATAGATTTTTTTATGAAAATTACTTTTAACTATATTTTAAAGTAAACATTATACAATGCCTACAAATTACTGTTAATTTATTTCTCTGATTTGGGAGAACTATATTTTTAGGAAACTTTATAATATGCAGCTTTTCATTTAAACACGGGGAACATGGGTCATTTAAGGATTTACAAATTCTAGTTTTTTTTAATATTTTCCATTTTATGGTAGGGATTTTATTAATTTCTTTTAAATGCCAAAAATATTTAGAAAGGGATGTTTGGTTATGGTATGCATTGTTGTTAAAATAAGATATGTGCTGATACTACCTCTGTTTAAAGGGTTTTTTGTACTACCAATATAAAATTTCTTAAAAGCTGGGTTTTCAGTAGATGAAATGGTGTACTGGTAAACAATTGATTCAGTAAGACACATTTTGCAACGGACAATTTTTAGGATTTCTGCAATTACATAATTTATTATCATTATTGATTTCAGTTTTGGAATACTAATGTTACTTTTATTTAAGCATTGATTTAAAATTTTGTTATGTTTTTAATAATTTTTTTATAGATTATCAGTACAACTGCAACTTAATTTATACATATTTTTATTGAAAATCTTACTTAGATGATTATTGCTTGGAAAATGTTTCTCAATCAAACTGAGAAACTTTTGGTCTAACTTAGTGCTAACCATTTGGTTAAATGGGGGTGTGTAGCAAATGATTTTTCTGTTTCTATTTTTTGGGGGGCTATCACTGTTATTTTTTCTGTATTTAATATCAGAGCATCTGTAGCCACGATTTTTTAAGGCATTGTTCTAAAAATTGCTGTGTTTATGAAATACATTTTCATTGGATGAGTTATTACTAATTCTATATTATATGGAGGAGGGTATGTGTTTGATTATATTGTCTAGTATTACATCAAGGAAGTTCACCTTTTTTAAATTTGTGTTGATGGTAACTTTTAGGTTTAGGCTTTTAAACTCTATTAATTTTCTAATTTTGTTTTGAAATTAGTATAATTCCCTACAACCATAAGGCCATCATCCCTATATAACCCTATATTCTCTATACTGATGACAACAATTAATTTTTATCCATTGTTCAACAAAGAATAATGGATAAAAATAATTCAGGTGACCAATTTCTCATCACAATGGGATCATTAGACTCTACTGAGCCTTTCAACCTAGTTGAATTGTTCATTTTATACAACCTTACTGTCCACTAAACAGCCATCAAACATTTCCTTCCTCTTCCTCTTTCTTCTCCAAGAACAGGTAAGATTTAATGACTTTTCCTTTCAGTTGTGTACACATTAATGTAATTTCTTTTTGTTAATAATACATACATTGTTTATTTAAATTTCAGATTTTTGCCACTTATTTTTATCCAGACTCAAATGAGTTCACCAAATATTTTTTGCAGGACAAATGTACTGGGATTTATTAAATACTTACTGAAAAGTGTCCACACCTTGAAAAAAAAAAGTGACTCCTGCAACAAAACTCCGCCATCTGAAGCTGTACAATAACAGTTAAGTATGGAGTGCAGATAATGGCTGACCACTTGTATCCGTGGATGCCTGTTTACTGGGGTTGCTAGCCAATCCCTGTTGCAGACACCTGCTCAGGTACATTTATTTTTTTTCAACACCCACAGAGAACACCTGTGGCTTATACTGCAACTATTCTAAGTAGACCTTAGTTACAGTTTCTGGGTGAGAGTTTGTTATCTCGCGTGATCAAGAGTCTGAACAAGGCAAGCACACTCAAACTCTCAGTCATGACGACATGTGACTCTGTGCTAGCACAAAACTTTCATGGCTCTAAGCTTGTGTCAACCTGTGGTATGTTTTTCCGGCACTTTCCAAAACTATCGCATACTTGATCGCCTCCCCTAGACCAATAATATTAAGGTATGTTAGTATGCAAGTATTTGAAAAATTGATTCAATTGTTGAAATACTATTATATAGGGAATTTGTGATTTCTACAAAAATGATGTCTTTTTGTAATAAAACTAAACATTGTACATGTTCAAAATTGCCAACAGGCATCATACTCATTTTGTATTCAAGTCTATTTTTGTTAGTTTAATGCTGGGAAAATCAAAGTATCTTAGCACTTGAAGATGAACACTTAACCAAACTTGACAATTTGACATTTAAAATTTCATGATGTGTTTCACATGAAAATTATTTGGTTGATAACATAATTGATGAAGATTCTGAAAAAATAAAAAAAATAGTTTGCCACTCCATTTGCTATAGTCTAATCAAAACATTCCCAAGAATAATAAACAAAAATTTACATGAATACATCAGCAATGTTATCAATCATAACCTGGCATCTTGGATTCAGTCTCTTTCCCACTGCTATAACACAACTTTATTTTCTATAAATTTATTTTCATGGTAATTGTTCTGATGAGCTTTCCTTTATGGTACCTAGACTTTATGAATTTAAGCGCAGTACTAGATTGGCAGATAGGTCACATTATTAGCAGTTTTTTCTCTCGCACTTCTTGCTTGTGGAATTCTCTTCCAGCTTCTTGTTTTTCTCTCAACTATAATCTTGAAAAAAAATTAAATGCAATGTCAATCATCATCATCATCATGTCCTTGAATCCTGATCCCTTCTATCTCTAACATTTTCTGTTTATTTCACTCTTAGTAATCCTTTAAATCTTAGTAGCTTTATTGCCTTGCTCAAGGTGAAATGATTAAAAATAGAAATTCAACAGTGTTAGTTTGATCACTGTGGGAATAAATGGGAGACATTACATTTGGAGTGTTCCTCTTAATTTAAAGACAATCTAGTCTGATCAGCGAGCAATTTTTCATCACAGATTAGGCCACATGAAATGTTGCCAGCCTAAATTAGTAAAAGCAACCAGAAATTTATTAAATCTTTTGGATGTGTATTTTTTATCATCCATAACTAAAATATTATTTCAGAAAATTCTGGCTAACTAAGTTGATAGACTCAAAATCCCATCATAAAGGATTACAAGTTCATGGAGGTGTTTCCCTTTGGAAATATATCTTTCACAGATGTAGAAAGAAACTCCAGCTCGCAGTCCTTAATTTGGGCAAACCCAAGATGTGCTGTTTTATATTTGTGGAATATGCCCTTGTCTGGAACACAGTAGATGAATCCAGCCCATTTGAATCTGTAGTCTTAAACATGGGTTCTCCAGACACAGGAGTATCTCCATATTATATGGAAGACCCTTCCTTTACACTCTGTTTTGCTAATATATATGATATATTATTATCTGGGTGGGACACATTTATATTTAGTTTTGTGTATGTCATAGTGGTATAAAAGTCTCTTGGAGAACAAAACATGTTTGTCATTCCTTTTCCTTTTAGTTCCATCCGTGAAATACAATATTATTAAATCATGGATATAATAATGCCTATAATGAGGAAAAAACAAAAGGGAGAATAAACCTTTCTTCTATAGGTCTCTTATGTTACAACCTCAATAAAACCTTTTTGGCTCATTTTAATGGTTATCCACATTTAAAGTGAAATTGGCGAGGCAAGTTCAAATTCTAGCCTAGCCTCTTTTATTTGCTTTTAAACACTTCTCTCTGTTGCTATAATTGACATCTCAGGGTAGAATGGATTTTGTAGCCTTTATTATCAGCCAATATAGGAGAAGGACAACTCCAAAATCCAAAAAATAGAGAAAGGCAATGAAGAAACCTCTGCATTATTTTTCTCAAGATGTAATGACAATTTGTAGATAAGAAAGAAAAGCATATCCCGAAGGAACTTGGCAGCTGAAAAAAAAATGTACTGACTAATACCTTACAGGTATGATATTTCCAGGTGATAGAGGCATAGATAAGCAGTAAGTATAAAGAAAATAAAAACGTAGAACAAATACTGGTCATATTAAAAGAAGCTTGGACAACTTAAGCTCAACCCAAATCACAAGGGGAACTTGTATCAACAGTTCATTGCCAAAGATGCTGGAAAAATGATTGGCTTTCTGTAATGCTCCAGTAAGTCCCTTTATTTTTCCACTGGTCAGATTTAAGTAGCATTTGAACAGCTTCTTCACATGAATCACTACTTTTTAGAACTGACTCCCAAGAGGGTGTTTTCACAATCACTACAATCTTAACCTGTTCAAATCTAGGATTAACCTTTATCTTCCCCAAATATTCACATAATCTGTGCTTCTTACTCTGTAACCCGCTACCTTGAGTGACGAAAGTAAAGAAAGAAAATGAGTGATTTAAAAAAGAAAACCTGTGAGAATGTGTAAATAACTTTTGATATGAATTAAGAATTATAAATAAAAGATAGAGAATAAATATTAATAGATTTTTTTTAAATGTCGCTCATTTTCATTCTTTTCTTTCATCATGAGAAGTGCCATATAAACACATGCCCAGATTTCTTTCTTTGGTTTTGGATCTGATGAAGCCTAGAAAGGTGAAACCTGTAATCAAATCTAGTTTCAATGAAACAGTTTTCCATTTGACATATTTCTCCAAAATTATGTTTTGATTCTATACCCTATTTGATGCACACACACACACATATTTATATATATGCATGTATGTATGTATGTATGTATATAGCTGGCCGCTTGTATTTGAGGATACCAGTCTACTAGGGCGGATAGCCAATCCCTGTTGCAAATGCTTGCTTAGGCACATTTGTGTTTGTTGATACCCACAGAGCCCACCTGTGGTTTATACTGCAAATATGCTGAGCAGACCTTAGTTACAGTTTCTGGGAAAGAGTGTGTTATCTAGTGTGTTCAACAATTTGAACAAAGCCAGCATGCTCATTCCCTTGGTCACAATGACTTGTGACTTTTGTTAGTACAAAAGTCACAAGGCACAGCTATCGATGGCATCCAAGGGTTCCGTCTACCAAATTTCACTCACAAGGCTTGGGTCAACCCGTGCTATAGTTTTCAGACACTTTCCAAAAGTGCATGCTGGGATCGAGACCTCCAGTCTCCTTCCTGACAAATTGACCCATGGTGAGATTCAAACCTGCGTCTCATGGTCAGAATGCGAATATTCTAACCATTTGGCCACATGTATATATATATATATATATATATATATATATATATATATATATATATATATATGGAGAATAAAGGTGAATTTTGATGAAATATTAGATTAAAAGAAGGTCAGATGTATGGTAGGCCAATAGAAGCACAAATAAATAGTAAATGGAAAAATGCTTTGATCGCATTTTGGTCATATGAGAATAAGACTGGGTGACAGAACTTATGTGTAGAACGGATTGACAGAAACACAAAGAGCAAATAGGAAAAAATGTTTTCAGTAAATGTTATTCCATTTAAGAGAAAGCAAAACTACAAAATCTGCAATTGTAGAATGAATTGAGTGAAAATAAAATATTGTATGAATTATTTTTTTTCCCTTTATTGATTTTTGGATATAATAAAAATCTTAAATCTTTAATATTTGCATCAACAACTGTTTTGAACTCTAAAGAGTTGCAATCAGTTCCTTTCTCGATTGCTTTTATACTTTATGCAATATGGAAACCTTAAAAAAATTGTTCTCCCGAATGATTTTTTGTTGAAAATTAAGAAAAATACAGTGATGTCTCTCACACAAACATATATATATATATATATATATATATATATATATTAAGAAATGAACAAAGTCCGACAATTTATTTATTAAAGACATTTTTATGTTTAACGTTCTTTTTTATAGATACAAGTATTTAAGTAAATGCTCTGTTTATAATAAACAAACATTTACATTTGATACGCCAGAGCAGTTATGAATGTACGAGATTCATGGAAGATTGAAGTTTATAAGCAGTAAATTCGACCTTGCCTACCGAACGCTTCTTTGTGGCTGAGTCAGTTAAGGCACGTCAGCGTAAATGACGGTTCCGTATAGGGTACAGGTTCGATTCCTGTCGGAGGATGAATATTTCCTATGAAAATTTCTCAGACATTCAGGCCGGTAACTGTTATTTAATACTGTTTATTATAAACAGAGCATTTACTCAAATACTTGTATCTATAAAAAAGAACATTAAACATAAAAAAAAATCTTTAATTAATATATATATATATATATATATATATATATATAAAGGTAACAACAAATCCGTTGGTATATAATCCAAGTGGATCCTATTAATATAAAATATTAAAACTGATACACAAACAGAGCTTAATGTAAACAATTACAAACAATTACTAAACAATAAAATCCAAAAATCACCTCATATGGGAAATAGCCTACTTTGGCAGATGAAAACACTGGTTGTCTCTCTCATTGACCCTGGCATGGACTGAGTTTGTGCCAGAAATTTCTGACACAAACTGAGGTTATTTTGGATTTTATTGCTTATAAGCAATATATATATATATATATATATATATATATATATATATATATATATATATATATATATATATATGTGTGTGAAAATATATAGAAAATAGGAAAGAACTCATTAGGTAAATAATCCAAAGTTCTTTAGTATTTTTTGTTATTATTTTAAAAATAGTGCTCGATATAAAAGTAGAGCATAAATATAATTATTTATTTAAAATATGATTCCAACATGCCACATAAGAGTTCTCATGTTTCAAAACAAGGCAAAATCTTCAATATAATTATTTGAATTAAATTGAATTAAAGTAAGCTCTGTTCCATCTTCAAGCGAAATTTTTTTGGAATAACTTATTTCTGAAATTTACGTGTTTTAATAGCATATTCATTATTGAAATAAAAATTTCTATGGTAACGGCTAGAGCGATTGTTTAAATAAACAGGGGTGTAAGGTGTTAATAATTTGTATCAGTATAAAGTTACATTCACAGATCTCAAGTCAGGGTAAGGTTGGGGTGTCTAAATTTAAAACAGAAGATGATTTCGCCTAGTCTGGTTTACGTGTCTATGGAGATTTATTTATTTTTTTTATTTTATTTTTTCTGAAAGGGTTTTGTGTATATAAAAAAACTGCCGTAACATTTGTTTTTTGATGACTTCATAAAGGGTTATCTTTTTTTGTGGGGCATTTAAACTATTTATTAGGACTATGGATTTTAAAAATTATTTTATTGTTTGTTTGTTTTTATGCTAGTTATTCAATGCAAAAATTTGATGATGTCGGCAAAAAACTATTAACTCATGTCTATTGTTTAATAGATTTTTATTATTTAGAAACTCAATAATGTGTAGTTTTTCATGTAGGCATAAAGGGCATGGGTCATCCCAAGTTTTAAAGTTCTAGTTTTGTTTACAATTTTCCATTTTACACTTACGGCAGTTATTTTAGGAGCCTTGACTAGGTTCAAAATTCATTTGGATGACCTTGTGGGTGAGGAATGGTTTTCCCACCCTTCAACCACTTTTCCACAGATAAAACATTGCTAGTCTCTCTCTACTCTATCACTGTGTTGCTTGGTTCTATCCAGATCTTCACAACTAGGACCCACCATGCTACATCTTCATTCCCCTTGTATTCCATTTGTAAGGAAGAAGTTCCACTCAAACAGCTTCTTTTCCAGAGTTGTTGCAATCTGCAGCAGGATCTCGAGAAGATGTTTCCTGGATCACTACAGTCTTAACCTCTTCAAGTTGAGGGTAACTTGTTATCTATCCTACATATCCCCATAATATGCAACCCTTGCTGCTCCCTTGTACACCCTCCATACATCCTGTGTGCATTAAGTTAATTTGTTCATTTGATAAGGTTGTTATTAACCTGATAAGCTTGGTAGTTACAGCTGGGTCTCACTGGGTGCAATTTCATTTGACTGAATGGAGAAATTGGGCTACCCACCACAATTTGTCTATATATTTATACAGGGTGTCCCAGAATTAACTATTTCAGTGAAATTGGAAAATCATTTTAAAAAAACTCTTTCATTTCTGTTAATCACATTTTGTGTTAGAAGTGTAGAAATTTCTAATTTTGTTTATGACTTAATAATTTTTTCCTAATTTTATTTTCAATAATTTCAATATTTCAATTCTGTTAATAGTGAATGCACAAGAACACATCTTTGTTGCCCCCATGCCAGATTTTGTTGCATGGGGTTTCATAAAAACAAAGGTTTATCACCAAAAGGTCAATAGTTTAACTGAACTTCACACATTCAGTTCGCAGTGCAGGTGATATCCACTGAAAAATCTGTTTTGCAATGCTAAGGATAGATTTGAAATTTACAGGGATACGGCACATGTTGAAAATTTTCAATAAAGTTTTCATGTAAGATTTATTACTGTATTTGTTTTGTATCATAATTAAATAATAAATGTAAAGCTGTATCATTTTTTATAACTTCTACCCAATTTCATTGAAAGAGATAATTAATTCTGTGACACACACACATATATATATATATATATATATATATATATATAGATAGATAGATACACCTTTTAATTTAGCAGTAAAAACTAAAATTGCCAAGATATTTTTTAATTTATTAGAGCAACATTTCCCCCCAAAAACTGAGTTACATAAAATATTCAACCAAAACAATGTAAAACTTAGTTATTGTTGCATGCCGAACGTAGGGGCTGTAATAAATGGATTGAATAAGAAAAAAACTAGGAATAATCCACAGTAATCCTCCTATTTGTAATTGCAAAACAAAACATCTGTCCATTACAGGAAAATGTCAGCAAGAATGCGTGGTTTATCAAGTGAAAATTTACAAAAATAGTGAGGATACTAACCTAAAACATACATAGGTGCTACTCAGGGTAAATTTAAAAAAAGATATTATAACCACACGAGTAGTTTTAAAAACACAAAAATTAAACATAGTACCATGCTATCTACTTATGTATGGAAAACCAAACAGGAAGATAATATAGACCCCATCCTTAAATGGGAAATATTAAAAAAATGCACAAAATATAAAGCAGGCCATAAATTTTGTAAATTACGTGCAGAGGAGAAATTAGCCATAGCTTTATATGATCAACCTAACCAGCTATTAAACTCTAAAACTGAAATCCTTAACGTATGTAGACATAAAAATCTTGGCTACTAGATTAGATGTTTTCCCGTTTATTGTCATTCCACCTTGTGTTGGGTTTTTTTTTTTTTTCCTCACTATTTTTGTTGAATAAATATTTACCCCCACCCACTTAGGTTTGTGTATGTGGTTGTTTGGTCACATGGTATGATTTTAGCTATCGCCTATAAATATGCATTTCTCTTTGCCTCGTCAGCCTTACTTTCCCTGACGATGTGGCACGAGGCCTGAAGGAAAGAAAGCGAGGTGAGAAGTTGCCCAGTATTTATAGTATAGGAAGAATGACCCCTAGTGACAATTTGGAAATTAAGGAGGAGATAACTCCGATAATCTCATAGCTGGAGGGAGAAGAGTGGAATTCATCCCTTTGCCATGGGCATTTGTGCCTCAGTGAATATAATAAACACAACAACGCCATTATCCATGATACCAACCACACATTCAAGTTTACAGCACCTGGTAATCCAAAACATTTACCCAACAAGTTACTGACCAAACTCGGTTGCTTAACTTTGGTGATCTTAACCTTCAAAGTCATATATATCTGTCCTCAGGAAGAGCATCATAGTGAATGATATGAGCACATATTACATGGTCCTTTCCAAATTTGGCAATAGAATTCCTCATGTGCTACAGAATTTGGTCTCCCATATCACCAATGTTACCATCCATATCACGAGAACAACAATTACTACAACAATCTATAATGTGTTTATCGGAGACGTTGATGGCCATCATTGTCTGGAATGACTATCATTAATACAATGGTTGCCAAACTTGCTTAATTTATGAACTGCATGCAATAAACATTAGATGTTTGAAAGCAGCAAGAGGTAAACAAAATTCGTCCCATATTTTCATTGTTACAAATTACATGTTGGTAATTTGCCATAGTCACAATAAAAAAATATCAAATAAATGTGTGAAATTTAAAACTGCAATTTATTTACATTTTTATCACAAAGTTTTCTAATTATTTTCCTGCAAACTGATCTTTTGTCAGCAAACAGTTTTATTTGAAAATGTTCAAACCAATGGAGAGGCATTTGATGTAGAGAAATGTTACATTTTGACTTAACAAATCTGAACATATAATTTTAGTTGTTTGCAAGTTTTTTTTTTTTAGTGTCTATCCATTTCGTTTATCTCTTTGGGTAAAGTGTGTCACTGAGTGTATATGAGCTGACATTTTGAGTTGTTCAATTAAAACCTGTATTTACCTGTTTTCAAGGCAAAAAAAATTCAAAAAAACATTTTAATTTAATTCACCTGACAGCAATTGGTTGAAAATGTTTATTTTCTACTACATTCATAAATTTCTCATCTTGTTTTTTTTTTGGTGGGTAGCTTTGCCCTGCCTGTTGCCTGTTGTTTTGATATATATATATATATATATATAATATCACTTGATAATTAGTAGAGATTATTCCAAGGAGGATATAAATCCAAAGAGAGTTCAATGGAAGAACAGAGCAAATATAATAATGAATGCAGAATTCTTAAAAATCCACTCAGTTGATATTTTATTTTTTTTCCTTGAGTCTGAATAAATTGAACTCCATTTATTTTGTAAAATTTGGTCTGAAGAGATGGACTTCTGAGGCCACAAAATAAAATATCATCTGAATGGATTTTTAAGGATTCTGTATTCATTATATATATATATATATATGCAGAATTTCAGACAGAGTATATATGTAAAAGGATAATATGATTAAAGACAAAAAGAAAACTTATTTCAGTCAATATGTTTCATTCTGAGAGACTTTATCAAAGCAAATGCAAGGATTTTTTTTAGCAAAAACAAGAGCAAAAATGTTATTGGTATTACAAATTTTTAAAATTTAAGAACACTCATAAATATTCATAAGTTTAGCTGAAAAGTCTAGGCAAGCTATGAAGGATGACAAGCACAATTTGATATCTAATAACTGTCTGTCATTGTAAAACGTAATCCATATAGCTGGAAAATTGTGTCACAAGCCTTGATGAGAAATAGATGCATGTTGATTTAGCATCATTACACACTTTTAAATAAATGTGAGGACTAAATAAGTGTGTATAATAAAAATATAATTATTATTTTGGAAACAAATTACCTAGGAAAAAAGAAACTAAGTGCACAAAAAGGAGGCATTCATACTTTGTTATTTCAATAAATATGAATCTCCATTAGCAGACAATAGTTTTTTTTTTGTTTTTTGGAATGATCTTCACCCTTGAAAATTATAATATAGTAAATTCTAAAATTGGTATAAATTGTCACCTACTATTAATTGAATGGAAAGACCTTTAGTGAGATATCAATTTCTAAAAAAAGTAAAGTTTTTCCTACAAGGCAATGTTTGTATTAAAGGGATGTTTCAAATTAAAGTTATGCTGTAGTCCTAGAACAATGATAAGCCTCCTATATCATTTTGGTATTGTTAATTTATTCTTTGTTCTGAAAGGTTGTTGCATGATGATTTAACATCTATCATTGGCTGAATTTCATTAAAAAAATACATGAATTGTTAAAACTATTAAATTTATTTTAATGATATCATATTAATAATTTAATATGTTGAAAGTTTTGTCATTTTTTTTCTCTTCTGTCCATCAGGGACTGCATCTTTTTATAAATTCTGAAAAGCTTTCCATTGACTAATTTATTATTGAGTTTGATCTAATTAATATTGTATAATGTGGGTAATAATAATTATTACAAGAACTTGTATGCCAAATACAAATTAAAATATGTGTAATCAATAAGAAAACTGAGAATAATTTTACCACTTCATTTTGTATCATGAATTACTTTTGAAATCAATCCAACAGGTTTATGAGTGGGGTCTAGTTCTTATCTAAAGCGAAAGTAATAGATGTCACCACATTGGCAGTTGACTGAGAGAACTGAGAGTCATGTTATTTGTCTGAAAGAAAACTCTGTGAGGTGAGAAGCTTAACTAATTCAGAGTTGATTAGATTCTCTCATACTTTGCCAAAAAGATAAGCCAAATAAGTTGATAGCTTGAAGGATCAGATAGTTCATCAGAGCTCTTAAGAACAAGAACTACAGAAGAGGATTCCCAACAATTTAGAAAGCAAGAAGCAGCAGGGCATTTGTTGTAGTTCTTGGAGAGAACAGGAACCAGTTCATGGGGAACATTTCTTAAGGACAATTGCAGGGATATAACTTAGTCTACATGCTTTGTGGGTTTCAGGTTATATGCAAATCACAAAGTTGTTGCGAGATTTCACCTATTTGATATAAGGTGTGTGGAAGTTTATAGTAAATATTTATGGTCTCCTGGAAAATTTGACTTGCAAACAATATTGGCAGACTTATGTGAATCTGGGTATAAATAAGTCACATAAACCAGAGAATTTAAAACAAATGAATATCAATGAATGTTATTAACAAAAGGAATTACATGTGTACACAATGGAAATCAAAGAAAAAGACATTAAATCTAGCTGTAAGAATGTGCTTGTTTGTTTGTCTGTGTGTGTTTTCAAGAGGACCAAAAAAGTGAATGTGCCCCCATCGACAGAGGCCTTTAACATTGTTTGACTACATCTAGAAGCAAGAGTTAAAAAGAGAAAGAGAGAGAGAATATGCTCACTTTTTATAAATTTAAAGAATCCACTTTACCAAATGTTTACAGAAAAGCCAAGTGGGGTAACCCCTAGAGAAAAGACACACTTCTAAGTGGAAAGTTATGCAAAGGTACTTCTGTTAAGTCAAAAGTAGAATTGGAAGAGAATTTAGGAGCAATGCATTCTACTTTATTGTGATAACCTTTTTTTATAAGTGCCATGCTTGAAATAAGTATTGAAGATAAAATTTTGATGGATGTAAACTCTGAAATGAGTGGTTTATAGTTTGTCAGTAAAACTGTTTAGTAGTCTGTAGTCTGTTGGTGAAGTTGCATAGTGGTTATAGTTTGTCAGTAAAACTGTTTAGTAGTCTGTAGTCTGGTGGCACTGCATAGTGGTTATAGTTCGTTAGTAAAACTAGTAGTCTATAGTCTGTTGGTGAAACTGCATAGTAGTTTATAGTTCGTCAGTAAAACTATTTAGTAGTCTATAGTCTGTTGGTGAAGTTGCATAGTGGTTATAGTTTGTTAGTAAAACAAGTAATCTATAGTCTGTTGGTGAAACTGCATAGTGGTTTATAGTCTGCCAACAAAACAGTGTTGAGCTTTATAGCCTTCCTGTAAAATGAAATAGTATTTTATAGTCTGCCAGTAAAATGGTATAGTAAATTATAGTCTTCTAATAAAACCACCTAATAGTTTATAGTCTGTCAGTAAAAGAGTGTCGTGTTTTATAGTCTGTTGAACTTCAGCAAGATGGTGAAAGTACTAATAAATTGGTTGTTTGCAATTCTCTGTGAAAATTAGACCATTTTGTCGGAGATTGTGTCACCTTTTTGAAAAAGAAACCAATAGGAATACATATTGCAATTATTGATATAATGCTGTACCAAATATGTGTTGACTATTGTTAGTGACCAACTAATAATAACAGACTTCAAATTGCTGGTGAGTTAGTACATTTACCTTAGTAAGTTGTTGCAGTATATAATTAAAAGGTGTCTTTCCCAATAATGGGTAATTTTAAAGACAACTGGGAAATGTAGACAGCATCACTGACGATAAGTTTATTATAAAAAATACAGTGTATCCCTTGATCTATGTCCAATCTTAGAATCTCAGAGATGGAGAAAAAATTTAAATTGAATTCATTATCCTTTTTAATCAGTGGTTAAAAGTCCTTCATCCTTTACAATATCAGGAAGCTAAATAAGAAATATTTTGACAAATTTTCAAATTTTAAACATTCTATGTATATCATGCATTTTTTATCATCATTAAATACAAGAATATCATCTAAACACAAAACTACACAGTCGTCATTAACAGATATTTATCCCTGAAGCATTGAATTGTTGCCGACATATTTTTTACATCTAAAAGTCATATATTGTAAATGAAAGCTTATTGGGTTGTTTTTAACATGAGAAATATCATCACTTTTAATGGAAAAGAAAAACTGATAAGCAAATTATAACAACCCCAAAAAATTAATGTTTGACAGAATACAAGACATTTTCCTATAAAAAGTAGATTTTCTAACTGGGCGTTTACAAAATTGAGAATGTAAAGTTCTTCTGTTATGTTATAAATGTGTATGTATGTAAGGATGGAGGTGAGTAATACAGTTGATTGTGTAAGTCCTCAATTTTATGCATATGTAAGAAAGAGAGGCTTGATATAATGGTAATATTATATAGAAACATTTGGCATTCATTGACCGAGCAGCAAGTGTTACTTGAGTTATGATTTTCTTCACTCTATGGCCATTAGATTAGGATCAAAGTGTAGTATCTGTTCTCTTCATCTCCAATGGTAATGTAATATTAGACATTTCATTATATAGAAATGCTTGGCATTCAATGACGGAGCATATAATGCTCCTTAAATTATGCCTTTCTTTACTACATGGCCTTTAGCTGGGGATGAATGTGTAGTATCTTATTTCTAATGGTATTGTTAATATTAATCATTTTGTTATAAGGAAACATTTGGCATTCATTGACTGAGCAGCAAGGGATGCCAGAGTTATGATTTACTTTAGTCTCTGGCCATTGAATTGGAATCAAAGTGTAGTATCTGTTCTCATCTCCAAAGGTAATATTATCCATTTCTTTATGAGGAAAGAATCAGTATTCACTGATTGAGCACTGAATGCTGCTTGAGTTATACTTTTGTTCATACAAAGGATCAAAGTGCAGTATCTGTTCTTTTTATCTCCAATGGTAATGATAATATTAACCATTCTAGTTTATGGAAAAATTAATAATAACTTTATTGTGAAAACATTGAGTTGCATAATTCAGTTTGACATAATATTATTATTTCAGGATGGATCAGTTTATTACTTAATAATAGTTGTAACCTAGGGAAGGTTACTGAAGAGAATAATCAATAAAGGTTAGTAATGAATGATAATACTTAGGACAAGAACAACACACATATGATTTGCTGCAGTAGTGCGTAGAAGAAAAAATCAACTGCTAGAAGTGAGTCAAGTGAATTTCACAATGAATCTCCAACTGCAGGCCAACATAGAATATTTACTACTGTATTTATGTGAATGGGGACATACCGATTATTGTCTGTAGGTATACTACAACAATAACAATAGAAAACCAATTCCCAACTTTATGTCCAGTAGAAATTTATATTAATATTTAATGTAAATATATCTTGAAAGATTTCTAAACATTGGGTGTTTAATACTAATTCCTTTTTGAAACTTTCATTATAAAACGAGGCATCATCTGTATGTCAGATATTTTCAACATTTTGGTGATTGTTTTAAATATTTTATGTATATTTAATGTGGCAATAAAGTATAAGAACAATAAAAGAAAATTTTTATAATTTGTATTTCACTAATATGCAATTAAACTGCCAGTAATGAATTAGATAAAGCACACCACAAAGTACCGTTGGAATTGCTAGGTAATGTTGACGTATTCGAGAAGGATATTAGAATCAGAACAAACACTGCCAACAAACCACCTGCATATGGACAGAAAATGAATTCAGTAAATATACAAAAATAGAAAGAGTGTAAATCAAAGATGTGCTTTCTCATTGGATTTATTCAATCAACACAGTGAGGTGATTCTGAGAGAATCATCATTATTGATGGCCATCATCTTAATAACATAAGATATGCAGATGACACAGTGCTTTTTTTTTAATGTAAGTAAAAAATATATATTTTTTAAACTATTTCTAGGATAGTCATATAATTTGAGCAGAATTCAATAAGAATAGTTAATTTCATTTATTATTGCCTATTTTGTTTGTGTGTGTCATCACCTTTGCCACCAATGGTCCCTTCATCTATAAACATATTCGAATATCTTGTTTCTGCTTCTAAATTATGAACACAAAGTGACTTATAATCCTGTTGCAGATTGGCGAATGTATTTTGTCTATCAGAAGGCTTAGAAATGTAGGTGTTCACAAGACATTCATCCACAACAAATATAAAAATAACAACATTGAAGGTAAAATCATTCAGGAGGTATCAAAAATGAGGACAACATGATTAAAGGTTTAATAAATAACATTCATTTTATATCAATTAAAACATACACAATCAAGATAGATACTGCTGATCAAGTGTGACCAGTTATAATAAAATATGTAGAAGGATTATGCTGAGTTTCAATGTGTATAGGCTTGTGGTTAGGATTTGTATATGAAATTAAACAAGATGTTATCGTATTACAAAATCTCTTTTAGTGTGCATTTATTAAAGTTACTGTTCAAAGTTTGTAAGAGTTGTGTACCTTTAGCTGTTGTCTTGATGTTGGATTGAGATTTACAAATACTGTTTAGTAGTTGGTCAATTCACTTTCTTTAGTATGTTGTAAGTAATGTTCCTGAGAGAGCAAAGTGCTGTTTGTCGGGTCAGAAGAATTAGTGCGCAAAAAGTGTAGTTAGGTCAAAGTTTTGGCTAGCGCGCATTTGTTTAGCATCTCTCCAGGGTTGAAGTTTTGATTGTTTGAATTGAATTGAAATGCTTCTATTTATTGAGTTTGTGGTCTTAGAATCGGCTCCAAAAGCAGTAGGCCAGAAAAGGTATTTTTGCTCAAACTTGCTACAGTTTTATGGTCTCAGCCAATGAAAGACCTAATTTGCTGAAGCTGAGATGCGATTTTTACTTTCCGGGGGATGTCTTTTATCACTCCATCCCCTTAGATAAAGAGTCCCAGCCACTCACCACCTTCATCACAGAATGGGGAAGATTCATGTACCTGAGAATGCCACAAGGTTACCTTGCATCTGGCGATGCCTACACCCACACCCGAAGGTATGGGGAAGTAATAAAAGACATCCCCTGCAAAGTAGAAATTGTAGATGACACCCTACTCTACGACTCTGACATCGAAGGAGTCTTTTTTCACACCTTCGATTTCCTCTTCCACTGTGCAAAAATGGCATCGTACTCAATAGAGAAAAATTCCAATTTTGCCAAGACACAGTGCAGTTTGGGGTCCTCTAGATAACACCCTCTGGTGTAACCCCTTCTAAATCCATGCTGGAGATGATATTAAGCTTCCCAATACCAAAAACACTCACCAATACCAGATCATGGTTTGGGCTGGTCAATCAAGTCGCTTAAGTGTTGTTATTCTATTGTTATTCTACAGTTGGTTAAGAGGTGATTATGCATAAAAAATGCATTATCTCGGAGGGGTGACAGGTAGGTATGGAATATTCCATCAATTCATTAATCTTTCTTATGTCTTTACTCTGAGTTGAATAAACTGACTAATAAAGTCAAATATTCACTGGAGTCATTTAGTTCCACTGTTATTCTTGGTTTAAATGGATTTTCACCTTTATTTGTTTCATTAAGCATAAAGAAACTTAAAGAAAACTTTAAAAGTCACACAATTCTGACATTGCCACTGGAATTGCTATAATGAAAACTTCAAAATGGAACAAAAGAAAAGAAAAAGAAAATTATAAAAACAAAAGAAAACCCAAGGCTCAAAGAAATATCACAGCATTGCTAAAGGGAGTTAAGTACCAAAATAAATTGATTTGCGAGGAATTTAAGCACCTGATTCCAAATGGTAAAAAAGTCTTTGGGAATTGATATTTTTTAAAAATCTAATATACAAAAAGCATTTTTCTGAATGCATGTTTGTTTCTCATTAGAATTGAAAAAGGTAAAATTAGCAAATAATGTTTTAATTTTATCTTGCACATATCCTATTTTTACCATTGATGAATAAATATGTAATTCGGGTTACAGGTGACTTTTTTGGTATATTTCAATCAAACTAAACATGCCAGAGATTTTCGAGTTAAGCATGTTCATAAAAAAATGAAATGCATAGAATGAAATGAATATCTAAAGAATACACATGAGCAGATAGATATTGACAGACAAAGAGATATAAACAGATATGAAATACATATGAACAAACTGAGATAGATACAACCAGACATGGATATAAAGAAATTGAGATATGTATATGTATGGGGGGGAGGGCTTAGATAGAGATATATATATATATATATATATATATATAGATAGATAGATAGATAGATAGATGTGTGTGTGTATATATATATATATATATATAGTTAGATAGATATGGATAGACTGGGATAGATAGATAAATTATATATATATATATATATATATATATATATATATATATATATATATATGGATAGATGGGTGTGTGTGTGTGTATGTATGTATAGTTAAATAGATATGAATAGAGTGGGATAGATAAATAGATAGACAGATCTGGACAGACTGAGATAGATAGATATGAACAGACAGAGATAGATAGATAGATAGGTATGAACAGACTGGGATAGATAGATATTGACAGGCTTATATATATCTCAGCTGGCCACTGAAAACTGAAGGGCTAGAAAAAGTCATAACTTATCGGTTTTCAATCTTTTTTATTTTATTTTCTTTGCAGGTTACAGGGAGCATCCCTGTAACCTGCAAGTTAAAATGACTATGTATGATGTCCAGTAATGAGCAAAACTCATTGAATTGTTCTATTCCAGTGAAAGATCAATTATTCAGACTCAGAGCAAAAACCTGCAACATTTCAATATCAGAGGATCTCTTAGTGGTGACATGATTCAGAACCTAATAGCTTGGTTTGATAAAAACTGGATTAGTCAGTGACCTTCTGTGTACACTGATACAACAGTGGAAGCTGTATGGCAGGGTGTCCTTGAGGATCCATTAGCTTCTACCCATCATTGCTCTGCTCAACTAGGCACGGCCAGAACATCCCTTCAGAAGATTCTGAAACAGGATTTATAAATGTTTGCATCCAAATAAAATAATAAAAAATTAAAAAAAACATAATTCAGTTTTTCAGTGGCCACCCTATATATTCTCGACAACATCCAAAGACAGATATGCAATGTGATAGGTCCTGACCTGGCATCTCATATACAGTCAGTTTCTCATAGATATGCTGTGGCTTCCCTCTGTCTTTTCTATAAATATTTTCATGGCAACTGCTCTGACAAGCTACTTTCACTGGTACTCCAACTGCGTGAATTTAAGTATGCTACTAGTTTGGCATCTCCACCCCATCCTTTTACTGTCGAAACAGTTAAATGTAACTGCCTCTTCTACTCCAACAGCTTCTTCTCTTGCACTTCCCGACAGTGGAACTCCCTTCCTCTTACTTGCTTCCCTGATAGCTATAATATTCAAATGTAATGTCAATCGACATCTTCTGATACCTTGATCCTGATCCCCATCCTTCTCTATATACTTTCCTCAAACACCCCTCTTTACTCTTGCTCTCACTCTCTGTAACCCTTTGTGTACTAGTAATTTCCAGTCCTGACTAAGACAAGGATCCATCTTGGCACCTCTGTTATTCTCTTTGTATCTGGCTTCCCTGATAGTTATAATCTTCAAATATTCAAATGTAATGTCAATCGACATCTTCTGATGCCTTGATCTTGATCCCCATCCTTCTCTTTATCCTTTCCTCAAAAACCCCTCTTTACTCTTGTTCTCACTCTCTGTAACCCCTTGCTTGCTAGTGGCACTCCCCCTCTTGCTTGGAGAGAAATGCTTAAAAAAAAAAAATATATATATATATATATATATATATATATAAATTTATAATAAAAATTGTTGATAGATAAGAAAATGCTTTATTATAGACGTGAGCATTGTAAAATAAATGAGATTTTTATAAACTTGACTATTACACCAGAAATTTTTTTTTAAGCAATTCACCCCAACAAAGCAGAAGTGCCACTAGTATGCAAGGGGTTACAGAGGATTGGGAACAAGAGTAAAGAGGTGTATTTGAGGAAAGGATACAGAGAAGGAAGGGGAACAAGTTCAAGGTATCAGAAGATATCAATTGACATTACACTTGAATATTTGAACTTTATAGTTATCAGGGAAGCAAGTAAGAGGAAGGGAGTTCCCCAGAAGGGAAGTGCAAGAGAAGAAGCTGTTTGTGTAGAAGAGACGGTTACATTTATTTCTAACATTGATATATGCATCCATCCATGCGCATATGTCCAACTGTAAAATTCTTAATATAAAACAATTGCTTATCAACGTTTAAAAATATCCTTTCTTTTAGTCAGTTTAACAAACTAGAGAATCTGCAGACTGCACTGCATCGAGCCTAAAAGCAAATTTCTCCAAGAGTAAAATGCTTTTGGCACAAACTAAAGCCATCCAAATTCGGACGATATGTATGTGGATAAGTGGAACTCTGTATATACTTGCATTGGCTTTCCGAAGACCTACAGGAGCTGAAGAGAATTTATAGGTGATTTTTTCTTGATTTCGAGTGTCTTCAGAAAAGTCGACATGGAAATGTGATTTAACTCTGTCTGAGAATGAATATATATGAAGACAGATGAGGTGTAAATTTCTGTTTGAGGTAGAAAGGATTCCAGTAGGGAAAAAAGGAGAAGAAAAAGTCAAGAAAGTGAATGCTGGAAGCAACGTCTTTAAGAGAATTGGTAAGAAAGAGAAAAAAAAAATAACAGTGATTCATTTTCAAATAGAAACAGTAAAATCGATGGATGTGGATTAACACATTTACTGCCATAAAATGTGCATCTTGTGGTATATTACATATTGACATATATGTGAATAAATTTGACAGATTTTTATACTGATGTTTATTAAAAGTATTTTCCTAAATAACAATAAAAATCTTCTTGATGCTGCTATTTTTATACTTTTATTTTTAAAGATGTTTTTTGATAAAAATGATCCGAATACACAACTATGTAATGTGAAACTATGCAGGAAAAACAAAATGTCATGATTTTTATAAACACACCGAGACAAGGAATGGAATATTTAAGCTCAGAATGATATCAGAAAGAGCAATGAAAATGCAAAATGATACACACACACATATATATATATATATATATATATATATATATATATATATTTAAGTTACGAAAATCTTGGTAATCCGTATGGATAATCCAAAGGAGGATTAAATCCTGTGAGCTCAATGTTAAGTCAGAGTGAATAATTTAATTTAAAGAAAAACAGACCACTTTAAGGGTTCATTAGTTATAATTTATTTCACCAGAGAATTTTATTTTTCTCTGGATCTTCAGACTTCACTTTCAAAGGTGAAAAGAAAAATGAATTTAAAATTTACACTTTTGAAGGGCAGTATTAAGCTTATGTAAGTTGACATAGAGGGTGGTGAGGGATAGTGTGAGAGACATGGTCAAGTTTAGAGAGGGAAGGAGAGTTTAAAAATTTATATATATATATATATATATATATATATTTATATATATATATATATATACACCTTTTGTGCAAATTAATTGAAACAAAATTAATAATTCTGTTAATTACTTTCTTTTCATATTTTTCCAATGAAATATGACCCAGGGCACATGTTAGTACTTTGTATGTCCATTCCATGAAGTCATTCCTTGCAGAATGGCCACAGATTCTTGATTGGATTTAAATCAAGAGACTTTCTGGGCCAATCTATAGTACTTTAATTTGCTTGCTAGTGTGTTCATGCAGCATTAAAATTTTTGTATGTTTCCTTAGAGTAATGTCCATCGCAGACAATGGTCTTAGGACAACTAATCGACAGTCGAGACAATAGTGTCTAGGTCTGATAAAAATCTGGTGCAATAATGGATGATGCAATATTTTTCAAGGCAAAACAAATTTCATCATACACTCTGAAAATAGATTCATATTACTGCACACCACTGCAAATGACCTAATCTGAGTAAAAAATAGAAATCAATTACACCCTGTCACACCAGTGGGTCTAAAACTGACTGTATGGTGAAAGAAAGGAAACTAAAGCAGTTGCTTCAATTAATTTGCACCAGGGTTTATATGTTTTATAGATTATGCAAAAGCATTTGAAGAAGTACATCAGAGCGAATTGTTGAAAATGGAAGGAAAACTTGATATATTTAGAAAAGATATTAGAATTATCCACAATTTATACTAGTAGCAAACTGCCTGCATATGAATTAGTAATTCACAAAACTAGAAAGGGAGTGTAAGACAAGGATGTCAACCTTTTATGGTGAAGCGATCCAGAGAGAATTAGGTGTCCTACCAGGATTAGTTATTGGTTGCCACAATATCTTAACAACATTAGATTTGCAAATAAAACAATGTTGACAGAAGACATAGAAAGAAAACTACAGGAACTCCTACAAACGGTAGTTTAAGAAAGCGAGAAGAACGGATAAAGCATCAATTGTAAGAAAACAGAATATATTGTTGTCAGCTAAAGAAACAATTTAACATACAAATTACAAATTGGAAATGCCAAAATCAAAAAAATACAACAGTTTAAATATCTGGGAAGAGTTCTAACAGAGGACAGAAAATGTGTCACTGAAATCCAAAGGCACATTGGAATAGTGAAAGATGACTTCCAAAAGCTAAGCAAAGTATTAAGGAATGGGAAAATTTTTATTAGAAACAAGAGAGTTCTAAACTGCTATGTAATATCAGTCCTCCTATATGTCAGTGAATGATGGACAATCTCCCCACAGATGATGAAGAGATTTGAGGCAACAGAAATATGGTTCTACAGAAGGATGCTGAGGATACCATGGACTGAACATGTGAGCAACTGATATTTTAGAGAAAAAAAAAAAAAAATGAAACATATTTTGTATCAGAAAGACATAATTGAAATTTCTAGGATATATAATGAGAAGAGAGGGCTTGGAAAATCTAACACTCACAGGTCATATTGACAGCAAGAGAGACAGAGAATCAGCATGTAATCTACCTAACAAGCTGGTGTAAATGGTTGGCCAAACAGAAATTAGGAGAGAGAGCAAAAAGATAAACTTTTGTAAGAACTACAAAGGATGGGAAATTGTGGAGAGCCATGGTCTCCCACGTCTTAAAGGTAATAGAATAGCTTCATCAAAAATATACATAGGGTGATGTAAGTGTCTAAATATCCAAGGATTGAGTGATTTGTTTTTATGGCTTATCAACCCTTTGCAGGTTATTTAAAGCCAGAAAATATTTTTAGGTTGTAAGAATTGATCTTTATTTTTTTGACATAATGAGTAGGACTTTATCAGTAAATTGTTAACTCATAACTGAGAGGAGAAGATATGGAGTCATAACTTCCTTAAGTGTATTTTGCATGTAAGTGAATCTAATGAACCCAATGAAAATGGAGTGACTGATTTGTTTTTTACAGCTTATCAACCCATTGCAGGTTATTTAAAGTCAGAAGATATTTTTTAGATTGTAAAAATTTTGTGGGGGGACATAATAATGATTTAGCAAGACAGTCAGTCAGCTATGTGCTATGCGTGATACATGCTTAAGAGATCATATATCTTTCGATACATGACTGACGAGGCAGATTTTTTCCCACAGTTGGTTGACATTTCTTTCTGTGATAGACTAGTTGCCATCCAAGGCTAAAGAACCCAGTCTGTCCTGCTATTTAGTCATAGCTGGGGGGAGAAGAGGAGGATTCATACCTTTCCTAAGGGTATTACCACGTAAGTGAATGTAATGGATTCAACTGGAATTTGAACTTGACACATGACTGACGAGGCAGATTTTTTCCTGCAGTAGGTTGCCATTTCTTTCTGTGATAGACCAGTTGCCATCCAAGGCTATAGAACCCAGTCTGTCCTGCTATTTAGTCATAGCTGGGTGGAGAAGAGGATTTGTATCTTTCCCGTATTAGAAGATAAGTCTATGTAATGGATTTGACTGGAATTTGAACTCATCTCTCCTATTCCTCAATCCGAGCTGCTCTCTATTACTCCACTATGCCTCCTAGCAAGACAAGTCTTACTAATTAACCCATAGTTAGGTGGAGAAGAGGTGGATTCATATCTTTTCCAAGGTTATTTGTTCATAAGTGAATATAAAAAAATCTCTTCTTTTCATTTCTGAGGCATTATTTATTACACCACCTGCACATCTAAACTTACGGCACTTGGTATTCCCAAGTGATCACTTCCCTATGTACTGACCTTGATATTAGTTACTTTTGGTGATCATACAAGAATAGGTGTTTGAAGAGATATGTTCATAAACCAGCAAAATAAAGCATTTTCTATTGATTATTCAAACAAAAACAAAGATAACTGTTACTTCCCTATAACAATAATGGACTGTTCCTGACACTATAAATACTGTGCCTCTCAAGAGGTATAATGAATGAATGGTGTAACGAGTCAAGACAATATTAATTCACTCTAAACCAGACGGACAGTCATTACTAACACCTTCAATTTCTTGTACTATATTTCTGTTGTAATATATCTTTGTTATTCTACTCTTGTGTTCGTGTTGTTCTTCCTTGGTTCTAATCCTGGACTGTAACTGTGGTGCGAGGATATTGGACCATAACAACAACATTATACAAAGATTTAAAAATTAAACACTACAGTGAATGTGTTAATAAATTCAATTTTATTCACTGAATTAAATAAGAAGTCTTATTGTTGTGTTGTGTATCCTGCTAAATAAGCATTCTGCCTCTGTTCTAGTTGGTGTCCATTTATCATATATGCTCATATGCAAATTACCTAATTTCATATGCTAAATGCTCATATGCAAATTATTTGCATATGAGCTACCTGCTCATATGCAAATTATACTAATTTGCATATGAGCTACCTGCTCATATGCAAATTATACTAATTTGCATATGAGCTACACTTATCTTATTTTTCTACTGCTAAATTTATTGTCTCATCTTGTACATTGGTTTGGTTGATTTTGTTTAGCAGCATATTAACCCCCTTCCCCCACTAATTATTTTGGGAAAACCTTTTCATTTTCAGACAAATTTTTTATTTGTTTTTAATATGGTAACTAAGAAAATGAGGTACCTTAAAGCATCTGAGCAGTAGCTAACACCTCTACCAGACATATGAGTTGGACTTGTTTCAAGTTCAGAAGAGCATAAAAAGAATCAAGATCAACATATAAACACGTCTGTAGATGCATTTGAACTTTATGTTTAAGACGTGTTTATCCATCCAAGTCTGAAAAAGACACGTTTGGTAAAAATGTATAAACGTGCCTATACCAGGGAAGGGGTTAAGCTCTATTGGTTATTTAATGGTGAAATCTAAATATTTTGAACACATCTTTAAAATTTTTTTTAATCATTTCACCCCAAGCAAGGCAAGAATACCACTAGTATGCAAGGGGGGGGGTTACAGTGAAAGTTGAAAAGAAGACTAAGAACCAAGAGGATCGAGGAAATGATGCACAGGATTCAAGGAGATAGAAAATGGAGATTGATATTGCATTTAAATTTTTGAAGATTGTAGTTTTCAGGGTAGCAAGTAAACAGAAAGGTGTTCCACAGGTGGGAAGGGCAAGAAAAGCAACTGACGAAAGAGAAATAGCATTGCATTTAGCTATTTCAACAGTAAAAGGGACCTAGACGCCAATCTAGTAGAAAACTTAAATTCATGCAGTTAAGGTACCAAGGAAAAAAGCTCATCAATGCAGTTGCCATGAAAATATTTGTAGAAAAGACAGAAGGAAGTCCTGCAATGCTGGTGAGAAAATGACTGAGATGTTTATTTAATCTACAGGGGAAGATTATTATTATTCTGTTGTCCAGGGATATCTTTTATTTAGTCCTTATTTAATATTGATCAATTATTGCTAACCCTGTTTCCACTGAGTCCATTACACACTGCCCAGTCCAGGGATTGAACTTGCAATTATTATCTCACTGCATTACACAAACCAACACTTTAATCCATTAGGCCATTGTCTGAGTGAAGTCAAAGACAGCAGAATGAGAACAATCTACCTGAAATTAAATAAATAGTTCAGTTAGAAATTCCTGAAAATTATTTGGAACGACAATCACTTGCTGGAGGCTGAAGAGCAAAGTATCAGAAACATTATAACAACAGACATGGGGATAACTGTCTATGTGTAAATAATGATAACTCCTCATCCCCGAGATTCAAAATTTTTATTTTATTTACCTAAATAAAGCGTCATCTTTTATCACAATTTATAATTTCTATCCAAGTTAGCAGTTGTTATGTTAATAAATTTAATTTTATTTAATAAAAGAAAGCACTGATAAATTTATATGACACAACAATAAAGCATATTCAGCCATTCATTTGTTTTTACAGGACTATCATAAGAATATTCATAACTTTACTGGTTCTTTCAGAAATCCTGAACAATTGCCATTCTAAAAGAATAAAAATCTGGCTTTATTTATTCTTCTGTTCATCTAAACTCATCTCATTTCTTGAAGCCAACTCAGCGCAAGAAAACCAGAGGGGACTTGCGAGTGAACATTTGGCATTTTTAAAACATTTCCCAAGTGACATTCGGTATATTTAGTCTGTAAATCGACAGTCTCAGAAAATCAGAACTGGTCTAAATTTATCCTGACTCCAAGGATTCATCAAGTTATGACCATTTCCCAAGTGATACATTCTACATCTAATCATTAAATCGACAGTCTCAGAAAATCAGAACTGGTCTAAATTTATCCTGACTCCAAGGATTCATCAAGTTATGACCATTTCCCAAGTGATACGTTCTACATCTAATCATTAAATCGACAGTCTCAGAAAATCAGAACTGGTCTAAGTTTGTCCTGATTCCACGTATTTGTCGAGTTAAGATCATTTGAAGTTAATCAAAAGTCGCACATTTAATCATCAGGATAGTTGCTTTTTTTATCCACTTTTTACGTGTAAAGTCATCTTGTTGAAATGAATGTTATAAGTGATAGGTGAATTTAATTTGGTGCTCTTTTTAAAAAATAACTAATATTAAGTGCATTTGGAGACCCTACAACACAAAATTCAGTCAAATTAGCAAAATCTTTTGACCATATTTTGTCTGCAATTTTCTCTCTGACCCCACAACTTTGAATAATGTTAGCAAAAAATGTCCGAGACAAAATTTATTATCTTTTTTCCTGTAAGTGCCTAAATATTGGTACAAATCTGAAAAAATTAAGAAAATTATTCTTGGGAGAGTATTTAAAAATTGCTCTCTTCCTTCTGTATATTAAACTGATAATTGCCTGTTTTTTGGCACCATATGCTTGACATCATATATCTCAATTTTCAGTATAACTTTCCTTGTACTTATCAGAAAATAATGATCTAAACCACTATTCTTATGTTTTTTGGTTGTTGAGTCTATTTTTGCCACTAAAAACCCTGCCAAAAGAAGTCTAAATAATGCCTCAGAATTGAAAATAAGAGAGTTTCTTATATTCACTTATGAACAAATAACCTTAGCAAAGATATGAATCCACCTCTTCTCCACCCAACTATGGGTTAATTAGTAAGATTTGTTTTGCTAGGAGGCATAGTGGAATAATAGATAGTAGCTCAGATTGAGGAATAGGAGAGACAAGTTCAAATTCCAGTTGAATAAATGGGTAAAATGTAAAATTTAGCTCTTTTCAGGAATTTTGTCTCTTCAATCTAGACGAAAGCCCTATTTTTTAATTAGAAATATGTAAGTTTTCTTTTAATCATCCTCTTACATACAAATAACATTAATAAAGTTTTGTAACTGAACTGAAATCATTTAAGAGGCTCAAAAAACACAAATATTATGCCTGTCCGCTCAACACACTCTAATGCTCAAAGGCTACAAAAACAAGTTGAGTACTCAGTAAAAGCACAGATAAATTGAGTCTTTTGTGCTTCAAAAATCAGGAGTTTCTAAAGCCATACTTTATGTTGTTAGGAAAGGCATGAACCCACCACTACATTACCATATGTGATGACAAGATGTTTTATCACTGTTATGATATGACTAAGAACAGAGGCATAAAATGAGTAATTAGGAAATCCATTCTCTGTTAACTACCTTACAAGTCCAGACAGTAGTTTCCCCACAATCGGCCTTCATTTTCTGTTTCAGTTGCTTACAATGAGAACTGGAAATTGACAATTTCTATGTTTTATTTAATAATGGACACAAAGTACTACAATACTGATATTAGGAATTCAAATATGCCAAGGAAAAAACAAAATTTTTTTTCCTTTAAGTGAAAAGATGAAAGGTCTTAACTTGTTAAGGAAAGAACAAAAATCTATGTTTAGGTTGCTGAGATCTTTAGCATTGTTGCAGGTATCACCATTGTTTTTATGTGGTGTGGATTTTTTTTTTTTCAGTAAATATTTAATCGCTCCTGCTACATTTGTACTGAAAGTAATATTTGGCAGACTGATGAGAGTCTGGGAAAAAATATGTCCCAAAAGCATGGAATTTAAACAAACAAGTATTAATAAATGTATTTAACGGACATGTTACTAAAAGGAAAATGAGAAATGATTTAGTTGTGAAGTGTTCGAAGCAACCTTCAGTAGATTTCCTCATGGTATTTACATACCGACAAAACAAGAGAATGTCTTGTTGCTGCCAAAGTCAAAAATGAAAGAGGAAGAGGAAGAGGCTTTCAAATCTTGTGCTGCCTGTGGCTATCATCAGGGAGTATTAATCCAACAATATCTACCCAATAAATTCCTCAGGTTGATCATTCTTCCCCATTAAACACAGCAAATTTTAATCACTAAAATTACACACACACTCACACACACACACACATATATATATATATATATATATATATATATATATATATATATATATATATATATATATAAAACTATGTTATTTTTAGTGGATACTTGTATTTGAGATAGATAAGCTGTTTGCATTTTAAACAGTATGCATTATATCTATTGGCCTGTGCAATCACCTGAAGAAGGCTGAACTGTACAATGGCCAAAAAGTTGTGAATATGGCAATGAAGATGAGGATAACAGTTTGAATATTGTAAATAATGCAATTACTGAGAAGAAAGGTTCAAAATAATACAAGAACATTGACAATTACTTATCACAGAAAAGAAATACTTATTAACCAAAACTAGTTTTTCTCACTTCTCATAAGCCCCTAGTGGATTGGATATAATGTCAACTACAATATGATCTGATAATTGCTTAAGGCATGTAACTGTCAGTCACCAGGCAGTGTTGATTTCTATGTCCATACTCTTAATATTGTGAAAATGACCACTTTCTTAGTGTTGTAGAGTAATTTTCACAGTGGAGGCTTGTATTTCAATAAGTCGTCCTAAATTAGGTTTGATGTACAAAACGTTAGGAACTTGGAAATAAGAGTTAATGACGCAGCAATCTAGTTGTGATGGTTGGTACTTAAATGTTCAATATTGACTGAATCGCTCAACACCACTCAGCCCAACTGGCGACCGCTACTACTACTACTACTACTACTACTATTTATTATGTGTGGGAGAGTCTATTAATAATAGAATAGGTACGTCAGGTATAACACATAGCCAGGTGTGGACGTTTTTTTTTTCAGTAATATTTAATGGATTATAGTACATTTGTAATGCAAACAACATTGGCGGACTCATGTGAGTCTGGGCAAAAATATAACCAAATAAATATGGAATTTAAACAGACAAGTATTAATAAATATATTAAAAGGACATGTTACTAAAAAGAAAAATAAGAAATGAAAAAGTTGTGGAGAGTTCAAAGCAAAATTCACTATGCATCTCTGAGGTATTTACATACTGACAGAGCAAGAAGAGTATGTCTTGTAACTGCCAAAATCAAAAGGGAAATAAGCGGAAGTGCAAGGGTAAGAGGGCATGATGACCCGAGGCATCTTTATCAGGAGGGCATCCAATCAAAGAGTGAAATAAAAATTTAATTTATATTTAATTTGAAGGAAGTGTTTACTTCATGTTTCATCTGTTTTTAAATATTTAAAATGTCTTCCTTTCTTACATTTCTAAGGACAAGGCCCTATTGCTCCCCCACCATGAGTCTTTGGGGCATACAATTAAGGAGTTAACCCCAGGTATTACCAAACCTCTGCACATCATGAGAAAGCAGAGCAGGCTTCCAAATCTCATGCTGTCTGTGATTATTGTCAGTGGGTGGGGGTTGGTAATCCAACAGGTATGAAGAAATCTATTCATTACTTTTATGATCCTACAGGGTACGATGGGTAAATTGTCGCCATTTATGTTTTTAATTTTGTACATGCACATTTTCAATTTTGTTGACTGCACAGTATAGTAGGGTCAGTTGGGCAACATCTGTGAGAAAAAGAGCACCATGATGTAATTTACTCCGTCAGAAATTTGGAAATGGCATGATCTATTGCTTGGCATTTATGCCAGAAGCTCTAATACAAACATTTCAGAGTGTTTGGGTGTCAATCTGAGGACAGTGCAGAAGACTCAGAAAGAGTTAAATGAGTCTAACAGTGATTATGAAGGTATCTGAAGTGTACACATCAAACTCAACATGCAGGCCTACATCAAGTGCCTTGAGGAGATAATGCTGCTTTGGGTTAAGGAGATGGCGGCTGGAAGACCCTGTCTGTGCCAACAGGATTCTACGCCATGTCACACAAGCAGGAGAACCCAGTCATGGCTGACAGACAATTTGTGCAACTACATCACCCAATACATCTGGCCACTTAACTCCCCAGACTGCAACCTCCTTGATTATTATATGTGGGGTGCAGTTGAGAGACAGACTAACAAAACTCTTTGTAACACCAAAGATGAACTGAAGGCAAGGATTATGGCAGCATTCACCAACTTAAATAGGGAAATTGTCTAGAAGAGATGCAAGAGATCTGGAGGCTGTGGTTGAAGTCAATGGTGATTTTATTGAATAAATTTAATGTTTAGTATTTCAAGATATTTTTGTGTAATTTTGGTGAATATATTTTAAAAATAAAATGTCAGTATTATTTTCATTTTTGTGTAATTTAGCTGAGAATTTATCCATCGCACCCTGTTGTTGTTGTTTTTATTATTATTATTATTATTATAAGTTATCATTGTCCTATTCTGTTATTAGCTCTCTTTCTTATAGTGTCAAATTTGTGAATTTGAACTTTATCATAGGTTTGCATATATAGGAGAAAAAACATAGTATATATAAGTTTCGATACAATCTTCACTTTCAGACATTTGCTGTAACATATTACCACAGATAAAGGATGACTATGATGAGATTCTTACATTATATTAAATATTAATAAATCTCACATGTAATATCTTACGATACATATTTGGAGAAGTTTTCCAGAAGATAAGTAAGAAGTCAATGATAAAGGTTTTTAATTATTTATATTCCCAATGTATAATATTGTTCAAATGTACAATAAAATTTTGGACACTACTGAAAATAGTGTTTTCATATATATCTGTTGTCTTTCATATATATTTCCTATAGCTGTTTTCCTCTAAAAATATATATGTTTTCCTATATACATATTTCCTCCATATCTGTTTTCCTATATATATATATATATATATATATATATATATTTCCTCTATATCTGTTTGCCTATACATGTATTTCCTCTATATGTATATCCCAAATATGTTTTCCTATATATGTATTTCCTCTCTATCTTTTTTCCTATATATGTATTTCCTCCATATCTGTTTTCCTGTATATCTATTTCCTCCATATCTGTTTTCCTATATATGCATTTGATCTATACATATATCTCATATATCTGTTTTTGTATATATTTCCTCTATATCTGTTTTCGTATATATGTATTTCTTATATTTGTTTTCCTAATATACATATTTTCCCATATCTGTTTTCCAGTATATGTATTTCCTCTATATGTATATCCCAAATATCTGTTTTCCTATATATGCATTTCCTCCATATCTGTTTTCCTATATATGTCTTTCCTCTATACATATATCCCATATATCTGCTTTTTGTATATATTTCCTCTATATCTGTTTTCGTATATATGTATTTCTTATAACTGTTTTCTATATATGTATTTCCTGTATATCTGTTTTCCTATAAATTTTCTTATATATACTCTTAGTATTTACTGATTTACATTGATAAACATTTTTTTATACTGTTATTCTGTCATTTGCAGTTAATCTCAATTCACACACACACACACATATATATATACATATATATATATATATATATATATATATATTTATGAATAAAAATGACAATGGAAAACTGGTAATTGCTGACGTGTTTCGTCCAATGGGATTTTATCAAAGCAAAATACACGTATTTTGCTTTGATAGAAACGCGTCAGCAATTACCAGTTTTCCTATTGTCATTTTTATTCATAAATATTGTCTTCTCTACCGATTAAATCGGAGAAATTTTCATATATATATATATATATATATAATTTTATATGATTATTTATCTGAGGATATTAAAACAAAAACATGTTAAAAGTCACTAGATAATTACAATTATGTTTCAACATTACAAATGTGTCTCCTCAGACGATGGTAAACTACTAGCGAATGAATGATTATTTTAATTTCAAAAAGCAGAATACTTTCTCTTTTTCCTGTTAGGGATAGTGGAATTATACTTCATTTGTTCTCATTTTGCCTGGGATAATTTTATATAATTATATATTATATATATTTTAATCCTTTGACCCCAAACAAGGTAATAAATCCACGAGGAAAGACAAACACTAATAAAGAAAGAGAACAATAATAGAAGAGAAACTAAGAAGACAGACGATAATGATTGACATTGCATTCAAACTTTTGAAGATCAAAGTTGACTAGGAAGCAAGAATCTGGAAGAGAGTTCCACAAGTGAGAAGTGTGATAGAAGAAATTGTTAGCAAAGATCTTACAGTTACATCTAGTCATTTCAACTGTAAATTGATGAGATCTTGCTACCAATCTAGTACTGTGCTTAGCATTTAAATTCATGAAGTCTAGGTACCATAGAGGAAAATTCGTTAGAACAATTGGCATGAAAATATTTATAGAAAAGTTACAGGTAAGCTATGTTATACTGGTGGGCAAGTGAATGAAACCGAGATGCCAGGTCAGGATGAATAAAATTGCAGTTTCTTCTTCAGATTCTATCTAGCATCTCTAAAAATATAGTAGCAGCAATATTCAAAACAAGGATGAATGGTAGACTTATAAAAATGTCACTCACATGTATTGAACTCACAACTCTTTGGATCCTGTCACTGGATCTAACAAACGCCTTTATCCACTGTGCCATGTGTCCTTAAGGATGCATGACACAGTGGACATGGTTAAGGCAGTGGAGTGGGGAGGTGAATTAACAGGAAATAGCTGATAACTGACATCCATTAGACATGGCAAGTGAAACTAGAACAGTCTAGCAAAATAAAGGGTTTAGTTTCACATTCCAACCACCTGAAAAAGGCCTGAGCGTACAATGGCTGAAATGTTTTGATAAATATGGCAACAACGATGAGGACAATAGTCTGAATAATGTAAATAGTGTACATAATACCTCATCTCAGAAATAAAGACAGAAGATGAGAAATTCTTTTTGGTTGTCACTTTGATTGAGTTCGTGGGTACAATAATATATTTTGATTCATTAGGTTTGTCTAAATTGTCCAATCTTCTATTTTGAAGTATTTTACAAGCATTTTTGTTTCACATTGAATATGAAATAATTAAGATAGTGGCAGAACTTAAAAGCATTTTCAATGCACTTCTCTTCGTTGAGGGCTACAAATTTTTAGATAATTATTCCAAATTTTTATTTTGTCTTTATGATGAGAATAAAAATTTATAAGATCATTTTTATTAGTTGATTTGTGATGGACATTTAGTTTTATGTTATTGTCAGTATAGTGTAACATAATATCTAATACATGTGTAGTTACATCAATTGGAACATCAATTTAGCCTGATGAAATGTGGGTGCAAACTGTTGAACTTTTGTTCCCCCGAATGCTCTGTCTCTCACAAAATCAAGCAGAATATATAACAAATTTCTAAGAGGGCCCGTGAAGAAGGATTCTCATTAGCTCCAACAACACTTAGCTGAATAATAAAAGATCCTATCATCACTCACTAACCAGTGACTTCAGATTATCTCAGTGAAAATCCCAGACAAAAGAGTATATTTCTTTCTGACCCAGTCAAATCTTTCTGCATTGTGTTTTGCTATGCACATGAAAAGCCTATCTGATCTATTCTTGTCTAATAAAAAATTATCTGATCTGGTTCCCCTGACAAAGTGAATAAATACTAAAATAAAAACGATAAATATAAATGAAAAAATATCCATTTTCCACAATGGAGCCATTTTCAAAGGACTAAAAGAATACAAATTCCTTTGAATTTTTTTAAGGATTTTAGATAACACATTATTAAAAAAGTATTAAAATAGCTGAAACTCTTTTTGTTAGAAAAATAAACAAAAAAGAGTATTAAAGTGTTATCAGTACTCCTGTATGGTAGCGAATTATGGGCACATGTCTGAGTGTTTTGAATGTTTGCATTCTGACCATGAGACCTGGGTTCGAATCTCACCATGGTAGATTTATCAGAATGGATTGAGGTTGATCCCAGCATGTGGGACCTTTGGAAAGTGCCTGAAAACCATACCACAGGTTGGCCCAAGCCTTGTGAGTGAAATTGGGTAGACGGAATCCTTGGGCTTGTTGATAGCTGTGCTAGCACAAAGTCACAAGTCATCATGGCTGAGGGCTTGAGTGTGCTGGCCTTGTTCAAATTGTTGCTCACGCTAGATAATTAAGGTCTGCTCAGCATAGTTGCAATATAAACCACAGGTGGGCTCTGTGGGTGTTTGAATAAACACAAATGTGCCTGAGCAAGCGTCTGCAACAGGGATTGGCTAGCTGCCCTAGTAAACGGGTATCCTTGAATATGAGTGGCCAGCTATACATACATACATCACAGTGAATGTTGGACAAACTTCTCACAGATGAAGAGACTTGATGCAATAGTAGTGTGGTTCTACAAGAGGATGCTGAGAATACCCTGGACAAAAGATATGAATGACAAAGAAGATTTGAGAATAGAAACAAAAAGACACTTCTACTTATAATCAGAGAGAGAGAGTTCAAATTTCTGGGATGCTTAATGAGGAAAGAGAGCTTGGAGAATATGATACTCTCAAGACAGATTGAAATCAAGTGGAACAGAAGAAAATAGCAAGTAACCTATCTAACAAGCTTGTGTAAATGTAGGGAAAAAAGCAAATAGTGATGAGGGGGGGTCAAAAAGTGCAGTGCTTGCCGGCAGGCCAGCTTTTTTTTCTTCTTCTTCTTCAGTCGCCTCAAAGAAAATGGATTGCATGACTGTCTTTCTCAGTCGTTACACGGGGCAGTTGTGAAACAGACACCAATTCAGCTGCGCCTACTTTGACTTCCTCTTTGTCCGTCTGTTTGTCAATTTGTACATCCAGCTCTATTGCATGCAGTCTGAATGACTCCCGATTCAGTTGTGCTGCTGGCACCCCGCACCCCGCTTTTTATGCTATTCTAATATGGCCAAAATTTGCATGCGTGCAAATATCGTCTCCTTTTGGACGAGATCGGCACACATAAATTGCGTTTTCAATAGCGGCCATATTTCTTTTTGTCATCACTTTGAAGGCAAGACACATTCGCACTTGTTTGGAATTCTGAGGTAAGTCATGTCTTTCATCACAGATGGCAGAACAGAAATCTGAAGAGATAACAAAAACACAAACCTTACTAACATCATGAAGGGACATGATAAACAGAATGGTATACAGAATAACAAACTCTGTTTTTATCAGAATGGTTTTCACTGATCTCTAAGTTTTCTACATTGATGAAATTCAGCTTTCCACACTTCTGAACTTTTCTTTATTATTTATTCACTTTGTTTTTTCCTCGGTAAGAGTAGACAGGTTTGCCTATGATCTGATTCAGACCCCCTCCCAAGTCTTTTGAACAGGTTGAGGTTTGTTTATTTTTCTGAGATGACGTATTTGTAACTATTTGCATTATTTCCATTGTTCAAACTGTTGTTCTCATCTTTATGTGACTCCAAGAAGACATGGTCCATTGGATAAAAGTGTTGATTGATCCAAAAAAAAAGTGACTTGACATAAAGTGTTATGAGTTCAATCCCTCGCCTCTGTGGAGAGGACAAAAACTTGAAGAGTTATCAAGGCAAATTAACTATAACTGAGATATTCAAAGGCACGTCGCATTATCAAAAGGCATGGCATGTGGAATTAGAACAATCTACCCCTGTGGACTAAATAAAGGGTTTGTTTTTGTTCAAAATTCAAACAAATATCACCTGAAGGAGGCTGGAGTGTACAACAGCTGAAAAATTGTAAATGTGACAGTAAAGATGTGGACAACTGTCCAAATAATGTAAATAATGTAAAAAAGAGGTTTATCCTGCCATTCCTGATTGGCATTTGTCTTCCAATGACTTTAAAAGTCTTTTCTTTTCTGGTGACCCCTTAAGTCTTGGTGGCATTATCATCTTGACTGGGGTGGTACCTATTACTCTCTAACTTTCTACATTGAGGGGCTCTTGGAACTTATATTAACTGTTTTAATTAATTTTTCTAATTTCTTCTTGTTAAACACTTCTAAAAGTGCACATTCTTATTGTGTCACAGAAGATGGTTTTTGGTAGTGTATTTACCTGAGCCATAATATACCATGATATATATGCTTATACTTGACATTAGAAACAGGCAACTGAAATTTCTGGGATACCTAATGAGAAAGGAGAGAATCTGATGCTCATAGGTTGAATAGAAGGAAAGAGAGACAAGAGAAAGCAATGCATGATATACTTAGTGCACTTAAGCAAGTGGATGACAGAATATGGCCTGAGGGAAGTAGAAGAAGGATAAAAGTTATTGAGAGCTACAAAGGATAAAGGGAAGTGGAGAGAGCCATGATCTTCTATGTCCTGAAGGGACACAGTACATAAAAAGAAAAAAAAGAATTTACCTGAGATGCAGATCTGCCCAGGAAGAAGATCACAGCACGTATAAATATGAAGCTAACGCTAATCTTTCATGATCAATGAATAAGTAGAATATAATTATCCAATCAACAAATCGTCAGCATAAATACTTTTTTGATCTACCCAATGTCTGCTGAAACCTATAATTCCTACCAAATTACTTCATAATCAGATGTTACAAATGATAACATCAGTTAGATATCTGACCAGACAGATTTGAATAATCATCTTGAGTTGCAAAAGACACGTTGAACAAATCTCGTTAAGCATAATGAAAGGTGCAGAAAACAATTCAACTTTGCATGAAGTTCAACCAACAGTAATTTTATTCAAGGTTGGTTGATTGTCTTATCAGAATGAACTTATATACCTTTTTTTATGTTCCATGTCCCTCCAGGACATAGGGGATCATGGCTCTCCACTTCCTCCCTATCCCTTATAACTCTCAATAAGTTTTGTCCCTCTGCCACCTCTCCCAGACCATGTTCTATCATCCACTTGCTTAAGCCCACCAGGTATGTCATGCATGGCTTTCCCTTTTCTCTCTTTCCTTCTATTCAACCTGTGAGTATCATATTCTCCCAGCCCTCCTTTCTTATTATGTGTCCCAAAAATTTCATTTAGTTCCTCCTGATGTTAAGTATAAGCTTCCTCCTTGTTTGCATTCTCTCCAAAACCTCATCATTGCTCATGCGCTCAGTCCATGGTATTCTTAGTATCCTTCTGTAGAACCATATCTCCATTGCCTTGAGTCTCTTCTTCATCTACAAAGTGTATACTCATCTCAAAATTTTATAGTGAAACACCACAAAGTTCATGTGAATATTCACTCACCTCTTTGTTTATCCTACTACTTAACTGCTAAGTAAATTGTTAGGGTGAAATTATTCAGCATCAATAGTGTTAGTGTCGGTTGAAAGTTAAACAATGTTTTTCTTAAAACAGTTTTCAGGACGTTGAAATTACCAATTTCTGCCTGAATTTCTGAGATGAGGAGTTATCATTATTTACACTATTTATATTTGGACTATTGTCCTCATCTTTGCTGTTGTTATCACTGAATTTCTGGGATGAGGAGTTATCATTATTTACACTATTTACATTTGGACTATTGTCCTCATCTTTGTTGTTGTTATCACTGAATTTCTGGGATGAGGAGTTATCATTATTTACACTATTTACATTTGGACTATTGTCCTCATCTTTGTTGTTGTTATCACTGAATTTCTGGGATGAGGAGTTATCATTATTTACACTATTTACATTTGGACTATTGTCCTCATCTTTGTTGTTGTTATCACTGAATTTCTGGGATGAGGAGTTATCATTATTTACACTATTTACATTTAGACTATTGTCCTCATCTTTGTTGTTATCACAGTGTTTTGGCCATTGTGTTCTCGGGCCTTCCTTTGGTGATTATAGATCGTGGTGAGAATTCTTCAATACTCTGACATTGTGCCAGACTTATCATAATTAACATTTTAAAGTATTTCTTCATATTCTGCATCCTGTGTATGATTATAAACTACATCCGTGTCCTGGGTAAAACAATAAACTATATCTGACATCAAGGCCTCTGATCAGGAGGTTTTGAGGAGCATGGAACCACCTCTTAATTGCTGGGTTTTCCAGGTTCACCCTGAGCCTGGATGGTAGCATCTGTTAGGGTCCTAGCTATGGGCAAATAGTTAAAACCCCCAAACTGGGGGCAAAACTTGTAAAAATAGGTTTTAATACCATCGATACATTTTTGTAAAAAAAAATATTACCAGCAATACATTATTACCAGCAATACTTTTCTGGAAAAATTTTATCAGAAATACTTTTTGAAATAAATATTACCAGCAATAAAAATCTTGTCAGCATTAAAAAACTCTTTGATGTTGATATGACGTAAAACAAACCAAACCAAACAAAATCTTCCTATTTATACTGAAATTTTGGGAAAACGTTTGTATAAAACCCAGTAAACACATCTACAAGACCTAAGAGAAATTATCAATCAAGCAGAATCTATAAGTATTCCCTTTTGTTGCTGTGAGACATAAAGAACATGTGATTGGTTGAGAGAGAACACAGTTCTCACTTTCTCTTTTCAGGGTGAATTTTTCTCAGCTTGACTGTTTTTTTGTTTGTTTGTTTCCAGTGTTATTTGTAAATTTTTTTTTTCACTTTTGTTTTCCAAAACAGAAGATATAATAAATGTGACATTCTATGCAAAAAAAAAGAAACAATGCACAGTTTTCTGTAAACTTTTAGTTTAAGTTTAACGAAAATTGGTGCTAAAGAGGAAATAATTTTCAAGTTTGACACGTGAATGAATCCAGGCCTGTTTTAAAATATACCATCGAGTTGATCATGTAAAAAAAAAAAAAAAAACATGTTTATCACATTTTGTTTTTTTATGTTAACTGAATTTACTTTTGAGGCAAAATAATTTGCTTCTCATACCAGAAAACAAAAAAAAAAAGATGTATGGAAGGTACTTTAAAACATAAATGGTACAATTATAGGTTGTCATTGAAGCTAGGAAATCTGAGGTACTCTACCAAACTAGCTAACCATGTGTGGGATTAAAAAGAAAAAACAACAGTGATCCGAGTGTAAGGTGGAAAATTTAAAAAAGGCAATGTGTTACAACAACCACAACAATATAGGCAACCTCTGCCAACAGGAAAAATTAGCAATTATGACATTTCCGGATCCAAAGAACCTTTTAAACCAGAAATCTGAAGTCTTAAGTCCTTACTCACAGAAAAATCTTCTTAAGTACATATGAGGCTGGATAAAAGAAAGGAAAAAAAAGAAAAAAAGTAATGTACATATCAATTAATCCTCCAATGATACATTTACAATACCCTTGCTTTTCTTCTCTTCCCTCTTCTTCTTCATCTTCTCCTACTTTACATCCTCCTCCTCCCTTTCTATACCGTAAGGTTGAAACCAAGGTAGCGGATTCAACTGACCTTCTGATTTTTTAAAGTATATATATATATATATATATATATATATATATATATATATATATATATATATTTTTTTAGATATATATATATATATATATGTGAAAAATATATAGAAAATAGGAAAGAACTAGTTAGGTAAATAATCCAAAGTTCTTTAGTATTTTTGTTATTATTTTTTAAAAAATAGTGCTCGATACAAAAGTAGAGCATAAATATAATTATTTAATTAAAAATATGATTCAACATAATAAAGTTCTCATGTTTCAAAACAAGAGTCGAAAGCTTCAATATAATTATTTGAATTAAATTGAATTAGAGAAGCCTGTTCCATCTTATGAAATTTTTTGGGGAATTTTTTAGATTCAAAAAAAATTTCACTTGAAGATGGAACAGATTTTTACTTTTAATTCAAATAATTATATTGAAGTTTTTGGGTCTTGTTTTGAAATATGAGAACTCTTATGTAGCATGTTGGAATCATATTTTTAAATAGATAATTATATTATATATATATATATATTCTAAAAATTAATTGATTCTATTACATTATGCATTTGTTTATGTATTTTTGAAAATAATAATATAGTGTTCCTTAGTTTTTAATAAAAAAAATAGATTGTTATGAGGTCATTTGATAAAAACCACCTGAGGATACCATAAGGTTCAACTAACCTCCTGATTTTAAAGTTATATATATATATATATATATATATATATATATATATATATTTATATATATCTAAAATTGTATTTTGTTAACAAAAAAGGGAAATTTTTTAGATGTCTCATCAGGTGGGAAACATACGGTCCCCACCTGATGAGACGTCTATAAAAGGTTTTCCCTTTTTTTGATGTTGAAACAAAAATGTACAATTTTTTAGTGGATATGTGCATGTTCTAATGTAACACTGCATAAGATAAATAAATATTTATGGCTCTACTTTATGAATTGAGCACTATTTTTAAATTAATGTTTTGAACACTGTAATCCTACTGTTTGTTCTCTTACACTTTAATATATATTCTTAAATGTCTATAATTGGTAACAGAAGCCATTGGTTTATACCAACGGCTTCCCATACTTAATACTTCTCGAATTCACTCTCGTGTGGTCATGTGTGACATCACGAGCTGCGGTGCAATTTTCGCTTCCAGTGTCTTATATGCATGAGTTTCTCGTTGCTTGGAAATCTTCCATGTGAACAGAAACAGACTATCATAACTGTCTTGTCCGTGTATTGCTTAATATATTGTAATGTAATTGTCATCTTTGATAATGTCTTATGTAAGCCGAAAGGTTAAATAGGATTAAAAAATATGTATCAATATTGTGATTTTCTCTCTTCGTTTAATGATAATGTTATTAAGCCTATCAGACGTTATGAAAATAATTTACATAAAATAAATAGACAACACTTGTCTATATGATTTAATGAAACAAATATATATATATATATATATATATATATATATATATATTTACATTATCTTTTATTTATTTGATATGTAAAGTTGTAAATTCAAACTTTTATATTGAAAGTGTGATTATATAGCACTTATAAAAGAGGATTTACTAAAGTCAGTTTTTGTGGTTTCTTAATTGCATAGGATTTCACGATTTTATCATGGTCTAACTGAATGTCTTTATAAATATACAAAAGAACAAGCTTGTTAAATCTGTCTTCAATCATTATAGCTTTCCTTATCCACTTTGCAACAAAAAGTATTTTCTCTGAAATGTTACAGATGTGTGCATTCTCTATGCCTGCCATCCTTGGATCCACCCATGTAACCACAATCATTTCTAAGTTATTTGCCTAAATGAGAAATGTTTTCTGGGTCTATAGATGTTGTCTATATTCTCTTTTTACAAGAATGTGGGTGAGTATTCATCTCTATTGCAATATTACTACCCCCCCACACCCAATCAGCCTCCTAAGCATCATCAACAACGCTCGAGTCTATTATCAACTCGGTTATGAACGATATCAAAAGAAACAACCACCGAAGTGACAAACGAATTTCACTAATCTTGGTCCAAAATCCCATTTTGATGGTTTCTTAAGTTTTAAAATGACATTTCTTTACACTATCTACATCCTCGGACTATCATTCTCATCTTTGTTGCCATATTTATTATTTACATAATACCTCATCTCAGAAATATAGACAGATACTGACATTTCTTTGTCATTCGACACATTTTTGACCAACAGCTTGTAACATTCAGTTCCATAAATTTGTATGGGAAGCAAATTCAAATCTAACTTGTAGTACCTGTGCTGTATGGTGTGGTATTTTATCATCATTGTATATTCCATTTATTATACTAGTAATCTTAAGTCAGGTTCGTTGCCTTCATTTACGCACAAATACCCTTGGGAATGGTATGAATGCATCTTTTCTCTCCCCCTTCCCAGTTATGAATTGAATAGCAGGCAGACTGCATTCTATAGCCTTGGTTGGCAACCAGTCTACCATAGAAAGAAATGGTAACCTACTGCAGGAAAATCTTCTGCCTAGTCAGTCATGAATCATAAGAGACATGATAACCTAACTGGTGTATCACCTGTGGCACTTGACTTGAGTAGCAGTGAAAAATTAATGGTTTAATTGTTTTTTTTCTGGCTTGTAATAAATTTCCCTAATCTGTTTCCTTCAACCAACAGAGTAATCTAAGTCAAACAATTCAACAACATGTCTCCTCTTTGCTACCACAGTTACACTACTCTCTGTCACCTCTTTAAGCATGTATTATAGATTGAGTGACTTCAAATTTGCATAGTTTAAAAGTGATTCTTATGAAAGTCTGTCCAACTTCAAAAATCTATCTGTTTAAAAATATATGTCTTGTGAAGCTGCCATTTTCATTTTGGGAATATTGTATATGCAAGATTCATCCAATTCCATTTTCATCCCCGGGGGGTAATCCATTTTCTCTAGTGGTACAATGAATGTCAACTGTGTCCATTTTTCATATCTTTTGTTATATGCTAACGTGTGCTATCATTGTTATCCCAATGGCATTCATACTTTTTTGAGGAACTTGCAGGACTAAGGTGAATTAGATTTAGCTAAAGAGAATTTATTGTTATCTTGTTCAAAACTTGTCTCAATGTGGCTTCCTTTGGATTTAAGGTAAATTTTCAGTACTGGAATTCTGGGTGCTACAAAGTTTATTTTCTTATATACAAAACTAAAATAAAACTGATATTTAATAGAAGATATTTTAAAATCTCAGGCTGAAAATCATTTATTGTAAAATGAAATAAATTTCAAGTTTCAAATAAAACTTTAAAAAATAAATGAACACCAAAGTTGATTTAAAATAGTAAATTGGTAGAAGGATAATATCAGTACTTTGTTATTTGTATAATAGCCTTACTAAAAAACACAATAAAGAAGAAAATATTACTAAATGTTCATTTTCTTGAATCTTAATAGTGTTTAATATATACATGTTTCTTGTGTTAACAGGCAGATGCTTGCTTTTTTTGAGGAGTTTGAAGGACTAAGGGCAATTAACTTTAGCTAATGAGAATTTGAAAAAAAAGTAAAGATAGACACCAATTAAGATTCTTAGAATCCATAAAATGAAACATGGTAAGTCGAACAATCCCACAACGTGTCTCCTCTTTGCTACCACAGTCACACTACTCTCTGTCACCTCTTTAAGCAATTTTTATAGATTGAATGACAGTTCAAATTTGCATAGTTTAAAAGAAGTTCTCATAAAAGTCTATCTGACTCCAAGATCTATCTGTTTTAAATATATGTCTCATGAAGCTGCCATTTTCTTTTTGGGAATATTTTACATGTGAGACATGACTGAATCTGTTTTCATCCTGGAGGTAAGCCATTTTCTCTTGTGTTACACATGGTTTTTTGATGTTCTGATGAGTCATAATTCTTAACGTCTATGATTGAATATGTTTCTTGCATGTTCTGCTCCTGTAAAATATCTCTGGAAATTCTACTAAAGTGTTGTTAAGTGATTGAGCTTAACTTAAAAACAACAAGCAGAAAAGAGTTTTACATCTAGAGCAACAAAGGATATTAGTTCAACAAAGGGAAAAAAATAATATGAGCATACAATAAAAAAGAAGATGCAGAGTAAAGAATGATTGTACAGCTTTGGGTGAATTTTAGACCACACTGAATATGAAAGAATACGAAAAAAGCCAAACATTATTAAGGAGCGATAACAGTAGAAGAGTATTTGTTCTAAGAGAAAGATTTCATAAATTTCAACCAACAGCAGTACTGGCCGCTTGTTCATTGAATGTCAACTGTTTCCTTATAAGGAAATGGCTTATATTTCCATTACCATATTCTAAAATAGGTATCTACCCGTAGCTTCACTGCTGATGTGTGATATGACACAAGATCAGAATTCATGTGAGGAACTGAGTACAAATGCTCAGGCCACTGGTCAAAATTTGCCTAGACACTGCACAAAAGATCAGGCTCAAAACTGGTCTTAATTGGAAATTTTGGCAGGAACAAAAAGTTGCCCAGAGTGCCTTCGCCTCAATTCAGTGTGCTGGATTTTTTGTGTAGGAGTGTTACAGTGGAGGGTGTAACGGACTCGGAGTTTATATGTTGTTAAATTAGGAACATGTGTGTAACACCTGATAGAATATTAAAAGGTCCACTACCAGAACATGGTGTACTCAGAGATTGAAACCACCATTAAAAAAGTGTAAAGAAAACCAACAAGACCGATATATATTTAGTCCCCTGTATGATGATAAACTACGTCTGGCAGCAAGGCTTCTGATCAGGAGATTGGAGGTTTGGAGGAGCATGGCACCACCATTTAATTACTGCTGTTCCCAGATCCATTCTGACCTGGGGTGGTACCACCTGTTGGGGTCCTAGCTATGGGAAATTAGTGAACCTCAAAACAAACAAAACACTATGAAAATATAAAAAAACATTTTTATAGTAAAAATTCCAGCAATAATTTTTTATATAAAAAAATTAACACTACATATTTATAATAAAATTATCAACAATATTTTTGTACGTACGTGTATGTGTGTATAATGTTTATGGTGTCTCCCACAAATGGGAAGACACAATCTTCTGTGAGAGCTTGCATTGTAGATGTGTTCGCTGAAATGAAGAAATGAAAAAGAGAACATGGCAAGAAATCACCCAGTATTTATAGTGTAGGAGAGCGACACCTAGTGAACAGTTAGAAGATTAAGGAGGAGGTAACTCCGAAAAGGGTTTTGATGCTTCTTCTGGTTATAAATGAAAGTCGAAAAATAACTCTAGGTTATGAAGTAAAATGTAATTGGTTATAATAAAACTACAAACATGAAAGAAATATTATTGGTTTTGGATAACCAGTGTAAAATGTCTCCGAAACAATGTACAGAATTAATAAACTTAAACTGTTCAAGGTTAAATTGAAAGAACCTGTTTGCTGAAATGAAAATAACAGAGTAGAATGTTGCAATGATAGTCCCATCAATATTTTTATGTTTTCATTGTCTTTGTAAGTTTGTGTTCATTAATCAAATATTTTCTTTAATCATTTCATTCCAGCAAGGTAATAAAGCCACTAAGATGCAAGGGGTTACTGAGAAGGAAATAAAATTTTCAAGATTGTAGTTAACAGGAAAGCAACAAGCTCAAAGTACAAGAGAGAAACTGACAGAAGAGAATTTATCATTACATCTAGAAATTTCAGCACTGAAATAAGACCTCACAGCCAATCTAGTACCATGCTTAAATTCATGCAGTCAAATTACCAAAGAGGAAAGCTTATCAGAACAATTCCCATGAAAATATTTATAGAACAGGCATAGAGGATCTATGTCATGGAGGTGGGAAAGTGATTCCTTTCAAATGTTCCATAAATTGTTCAGTTCATTGTATCACTCTTATCTTCTCAAAAATATTTTGACTGACCCAGTTTTCATTCCTTTTCATGTGTACATTCTCAAAAAAAAAAAAAGAAAAGAAAAAACATACCTTTTTTTCAGAGCCAGTCCAAGTGTCTTGTCCCCCTCCCAATTGAATCTATGATATGGCCGGGTGGGGGGGACATCACTCTACTGCATCTCAATTTTCATAAGGTAGTATTCATATTAAAATACAAATTTTATTGTAACCTAATTATGTACAATAATGGATCATATGCAATATAGGTGAACAATTCAGTTAGGTTGATATGTTTGTTTAATCACACATCAACTCATTATGGGTCATTTAATGCTGAAATTTAATTTTCTTTGGCACTTTGAAGTAATAAAAATATGATATACGCTATTCTGCTTTCACATATGAATACATAGTAGATGATACTTAGCTTTTGTGAATATACATATTTGTGTAGACAGAATTATTGGAGGCGGGGATATCTGTGTTTTATATTGTAGTTTTGTTGAAACTGTATTTTGGAATACATTTTGATTTAAGAAATTGTAGGATATTATACGGACTAATGTCATAAAAGAGTTCTTTCATGTTGGATGTTTGATTTTGTTTTGTGGCATATCAACCCCTATATGGGTTATTTAATGTAAATATTTTGAACACAATTTCATGGCTTTAACTGAATATATTTTGAATGCAACTGTATGTTTTCAACTACAGATAAAATATATTGTTGGTAATTTTGCTTTAAAAAGTATTGTTTGTTTGGTTTGTTTGGCTTTATGGTATATCAACCTCAATGGGTCATTCATTTAATGCCGACAACTTTTTTTTTCCTGGTATTATTTTTGTTTTGTCAAAAATCTATTTCTGTTAATATTTTTTCTTCAAAAATGTTTAGCTGGTAATATTTTGTTTCAAAAACGTATTGCTAGTAATATTTTTTTTTCTTCAAAAATTTATTTCTGGTAATAATTTTTTACAAAGTATTTCTAGTATTAAAACCTATTTTTACACTTTTATAATGCTTTTTACCTCAATTTTGGGGTTAACTATTTCCATAGCTGGGACCCGAAAAGGTGCTACCACTCTGGGACAGGGTGGACATGGGAACACCAGCAATTAAGAGGTGGTTCCACACTCCTCAAAACCTCCTGATCAGAATTTATCATCTTGCCCTGGACGGAATATTGTTGGTAATTTTATTATAAATATGTAGTGTTGTTAAATTTTTTATATGAAAAAGTATTGCTGGAATTTTTACTATAAAAATGTATTTTTATATTTTCATAGTGTTTTGGGGTTCACTAATTTCCCATAGCTGGGACCCCAACTGGTGGTACCACATCAGGTCAGAGTAGATCTGGGAACAGCAGTAATTAAATGGTGGTACCATGCTCCGCCAAGCCTCCAATCTCCTGATCAGAAGCCTTGCTGCCAGACGTAGTTTATCATCATACAGGGGATTAAATTCAATTAAAAAAAATTGAAAATACAATGTATCTAATATAAATTAAAGACATGTCATTTTATTTGAAATAAATCAACAATGTTTTGTGACAACATTGATGAATGTTTTTCATCCTTTAATAATCAGAGGTCCCCAATCAGCACCACCCTGTTGTTGGGTTCTGGGGTGGTATTGTTTTCTTTTTGAAGAAAACAGTATACCTTTTCACTTCTTCACACACAATCGATTTTTAAAATGAGGCTCATGGTGAGAGAAAACAAAAAAGAAAGAGATGTGGTTATTAACACACTGGCACGATTAGTCCAAGTGATAGAACTATCATGCTAGCACCCAAATACTGAATCAATTCTAAGATGCACAACAGAGTTCCCCAACACCTACTTTGTTCAGCAAAGAAAACTATTTGGTGTTAAAATCAGCACGAGGCTGACTTCTGCACCTGAACACCAAATCGATATGTGCTGCTTGTTCATTTGCCCCTCCCAAAATGTACCCTGACAAGTATAAACAGTATCAACAAATATTTTGTCTTCCAAGTTATCTCAGTTCTATTATAATAAATTACTCAATTTGTTTCAATGAAAATTTTTCTATAAGCAGCTGTCCTCAAAGTTAATTAAATCTTAAGCAACTCCACAATTGTTGTTTTACTGTGAAAAGCAAGTGGGGGGAAAAAAAGTACAATTTTCCAGTGAGACAATTTTTCTAACCAGAACCTATCTTACATATTTTTGTCTACCATGCATTGAATATTGCTGCCACATCTGGTCTGGTGCTTCTGTTATGTATCTAAAGATTCTTGATAAAATTCAAATCTTTAATGTTATCTGTAACATAGCTTTGCTATATATTTTCTACAAATACTTTCATGGTAATTGTTCTGATGACCTTTCCTCTTTGGTACCTTGACTTTAAGAATTTAAATGCAGTACAAGATTGGCAGTTAGGTCTCATCAATTAATTGTTGAAATGGTGAGATGTAACCATAACTTCTAATAGTTTCTTTTCTCGTACATCTTGCTTGTTGAACTTTTTTCAGTTGCTTGCTTTCCACTTAAGGTTTGATCTTTAAAACTTTAAACACAATGTCAGTCATTATCTTCTGTCTTCTTAATTCCTGTTCTTTTATTGTTCTCTTTGCTTAATAATGTTTTTCTTTTTTCTCATATTCCCTCACACTAAGCAACTCCTTGCATCTGAGTAGTTTTATTGCTTTGCTTGGGGTGAAATGATTAAAAAAAATAACAAAGAGTTACTAAATACATTATTTTATATTGTATTCAAGTACCAATTCTAATAGTTTACCTTAGGTACCTCCATTTCTTAGCTATATTGAAATGCCTTTCTTTTTTATTTATTAAACCCAAGTATAAAAAATTTAAGTACTCACTGGTTACTAATTCTTGTATAAAAATTAAGCAACCTGAATGGTAAATATTAGTCAAAAACTCAAGATGAAAGAAAAATGTGACTGCTACTTTAGTACACTAGGCTTGTCTGCATATGCCTAAATGACACACAAATACAATACCAGCATTTATCAATCCATCCCCAAATTCCTAGATGTGTGTCAATATCTAAAAAGCATTCTATTGTTAACAAAATGATGCCTTTAAATATTTACCATATTTTCCCTGGCTTACAAGACGCTGCGGCTTGAAAAACACACTCTAATATTGGAAAGGAATTTCTAAGAAAAAAGTCATTCTCATAAAACAACACATTCACCATATGTCCCTCACATACTGGCACCACATATTGCTTACATTAATCCAGTTTTGTTTGTATGGCAATGACCTACTAGTCAAAAGTAGAAAGGCTCCCACTGCTGCTAGTAAACAGAGCATATTTAAACTTGTGGCTTGGCTCCAGGAAGGTTTAGTCTTGGAAATACTTGTAACAGCTAAGTCTTGAGGTTACATCATATAAAAGGCTGAATTAGATAGATAGCTAACATTATACATACACACACATACACCATATTTTCTGGCTTGGAAGACTCACCTTAATATTGGAAAGAAAATTCTAAGAAAAAAAAATGCATTCTCATACAACAACACATTAACCATACATCCCTCACATAACGGTACCACATATTGTTTACATTAATCACTCATCTGATTTTGTTTGTATGGCAATGACATACTAGCAAAGAGCAGAAAGGCTCCTGCTGCTACTAGTAAACAGAGCATGTTTAAGCTTGTGACTCGGCTCCAGGAAGGTTTATAGTCTTGGAAATAAATCTAACAGCTAAGTACTGAGGTTACATCATATAAAAGGCTAAAATAGAAGCCAAATAGGTGATTGTCTAAGCTTACTTGAGCCTTGCATTCGTCTTGGAAGATGCACACATATTTTTCAGGGTATTTTTAGGGAAAAAAGTGTGACTTGTAAGCCAGAAAATATGGTCATTTTAATATATTAATATCATAATAGCTTCAAGATATTTCAGATACAAGTGAAAATTTATTTAAAAAATTCAGGTGCTAGCTTTAGATTTCTTATAGATGTTGTCAAGCAGAATTTTAAAATAATCATTTTTAATCGAAGTTGCAAACAAAATAGAAAAAAAAGGAAATTAAAAAACAAATTTAAATTAAAAAATGAACTCAAATGCTTAAAATAAATTCCAAACTGGCAGTTATTTTATGAAATGGATTACTAATTATCACTCAATATAAAAACATTTCAAATTGTCAAGGATATTTTTTCACTTCAAGGGAATGGTGAAAAAAGATAGAAAGTCATATGTCTTATATCTATTATAAAAAAAAGCAATTACAAAAACAAGCAAGGCTTGAAATTACGATGCTAAATTTGAAAGGAACAACATTTATTACTTAGACATAAAAAACAGTATAACAAATAGTACGATTTTTCTCTATCTTAGAGAAGCTATATCAGTGTGTAGCCAAGTGGTTAGAACATTTGTTTTCTGACCATGAGACCCAGGTTCTAATCTCACCATGGTTGATTTGTCAGGAAGGGGCCTTCTTTATATTGTCAGCGTGTAGAGGCAACCCCAGCATGCAGCCTCTTTGGAAAGTGTCTGTAAACCATACCCACTGGGCCATGTGTCCTCAAAGATAAAGACATTGAGTCTAATCACTTAGATCTAACCAGAGTTGTGAGTTCTATACCAGGGAATAGCAGTGTTGAACCAAACTTGGAGAGTTAAGTTGGGAAATAACTAAAACATCTGGAAGAGGCATGACATGGGAACTAGAACAATTTACCCCAGTGGATGAAATAAAGGGTTTGATTCGAAATCCAATCGCCTGAAGAAGGAACAAAGTGTGAATATGGCAATGAAAATGAGGATGTCAGTCTGAATAATTTAAATAATATAAGTAATCATAATATCTCATCTTAGAGATATAGACAGAAACTCATCCGCAATATATTTACAAAGTATGCCTGCATTTTGGGATTAAAAAAACTATTTCGAACTGAAGAAACTTGTCGGAGTTAGCTCCTCCTTAATTCTCTAATTGTCACTAGGGCACGCTTATTGCCTCGTTCTCTTTTTGATTTCTTCATTTCAGTGAACACATCTACAATGTAAGCTCTCGTAAAAGATAAGCGTCTTCCCATTTGTGGGAGACACTGCGAACATTATACACACACACACACACACAAACACGTACGTACAAACATTCACCAAAATACAAACTCTTTACGTTCACACACAAATGTTGATGTCTTTGTCACTTGTAAATTTGTTGTTTAATACATATAGTTGTTTTCATATATATATATCGGTCTGGTTTGTTTTCTTTACCTCTTCGGTTGGATTCAACTTGAGTTCGCATTGTTCTTGTAGTTGGACCTTCTTCTAGCAGGAAATAAACAGCACATGTTCCTAATTCAGCAACACTCAAACCTAAAGGTCCTCTACAAACTTTCACCTCATTCTTCTGTATTACATTTTGTGATAGGATTAAAAATTTATATAAAATTTGTCACTTAGCTGTAAATGTGTGGTCCACTCATCAGGAGGTTTCATCTGTCTTTCTCTACAACCTATTTGCCTTTCAAACAAAGAATGACATTTTCAACTCATGACATAAGGCATCCATTAAAAATTGTAGTAGTTAAGAATTGGCTTAGTTTGTGTTAACCAAAATTTTATCCCCCCACCACCAAAAAAAAGTGCAAAGGCGCCAAAACTTCATAGAGAATGAATATAACAAATTCACAGTGTTTCTGGAGCCCCTTGTAATTGTCTCAAGGTCCTTGATAAAATCCAAAGACAGATATGCAATGTAATAGGCCCTGATCTGGCCTCTCATCTGAAGCCACTCTCTCACAGATGTGTGTTGCCTCCCTCTGTCATTTTTAGAAATACTTTCATGGTAATTGTTCTGATGAGCTGCTTTCACTGGTTACCAGACTTCATGAATTGAAGCGTTCAACTAGGATGGCATCTCGTTTTTACCCTTTCACTGTCGAAACTGTTAAATGTAGCCATCTTTTCTACTCCATTAGCTTCATGTCTTGCACTTCTCGCCTGTGGAACTCCCTCCCCATTTCTTGTTTTCCTGATAGCTAAACTCTCCACCTATTCAAATGTAATGCCAATCGACGTCTCCAGATGCCCTGATCTATCCCCTAACCTTCTCTTCATCCTTTCCTCTATCACTCCTCTTTGCTCTCACTCCAACTCTCTGTAACTCCTTGCATGCTAGTGGCTTCCCGCCTTGCTTGGGGTTGAATGTTTTAAAAAAGAAAAAAGTTATGTATTTGTAGGCACAAACATAGTAGAGAACAGACAACATGAATCTCCCAAAGCTATAAAAGAACTGGCGATTTTTACTCACTGAAGTTGCACGTTCAACCCACGACAGATGCTGTGCATGACTAAAAACATTGTCCCCAGAATATTTTACAGCCTTATTGAAAAAATACTGAAATTTATTATGTTTATCCTCTTCCTACACATACACTGAAATAAAGCAATGTTGAGCCTGGTTAGTACCTAGATGAGTGACCACTTGGGAATACCAAGTGTTGTAAGCTTGGATGTGCAGGTGGTGTAATGAATAATGGCTCAGAATTATTAATTGGAGAGTTGAATTCCAAGTATGTTCGTTATATTCACTTATGTACAACATGCCTTTGGGAAAGGTTATTATACACAACTTCTCCAGCTATGGGTTAATTAGTAAAACTTTTATCACTAAATCATTATTATCTCAAAGAAAAACAAATTCTTACAATCTAAAAATATTTTCTGGCTTTAAATAACCTGACAGGGGTTAAGCTGCAGAAAATGAATCAACAAACACATTATGAATGAACCTTTCTTACTCCAATTTCATCAGACACAAGGCAATCAGTGAAACGTGATTTGCAACAATGTAAATAATTTAGTTCAATGTTTATTTCACATTTATATTTCTTCTCTTTCATTTCAATTTTATTAATCTGTTTTTTTGTATGCTGATGAATCACAACATGACTTTTTCAGCCAGTTTTGTTTTATATCAAATTCTTCTAAGCGTTTTCAAGACACTCTCATCTTTTAATGTCAGTAGCAAGATAGCTGTTATATATCACTTGCACAAGGCCACATATTAACAATCATACTGCCAGCACAGACTACAGCTCAGCTATATTATTAATATTTATAATTATCTATTAATGATTTTATTTTGAATATTATTATATAAAGTTTATTTCACGTACACATCTCAGACTATCTATGACACCCATATATTATTAAATAATTATAATTATATATATATATATATATATATATATATATATATAGTACTAGCAGTAGAGCCCAGAGTTGCCCGGGGATGTAACAGTAAGAGATAGATCAAGTATCGACCATCATAAAAACTCAAAAGTAAAATTGACAAAGATTATTGTTCAAGGTTGACGTACACACATGTCTTAATTAGTATTTTTTTTTATGAATTGGTCAAACCTAAACTTAAACAAAAACATTGTTTTCAATCGTTATGAATCTACCGTTTGAATAGAATTTTATTATAAACAATTGTCTTGTAAATGGAATTTTTAAAGCATTCTGAATGTAAAAATAAAGAAAAAAGTGTGCAAGACAATAAGAAAAACTACCTGCCAAAAAAAAAAAAGTGAAGTTTTGTTGAAATCGGTTGAAAAATGTAGGAAATCCGATCCCATATATAAAGGAACACACACACACACACACACACACACACACACACACAAACAACCTGGGTTTTATAATAAGTATAACTTGATATGAGTTGTCCCCCTTTCATCCTTGCAACAGTGATGCCTCTTAATTGTGTTTTCAAATTGATTTCATGCAAAAACAATTGTGTTTTTCCAATTTTTGGTGCTGTCAGAACCACCGCAAGGTAATTTTACATAGTCCTGTGAAGTTTTGTTGAAATTGGTTGAAAAATGTAGGAAATCCAATCCAATATATAAACGTACAGACACACACACACACAACCTGGGTTTTATAATAAGTATGATTATTGTATGCCTTCAACTGCAGATGAAATATATTGTTAGTCATTTTTTTTATAAAAGTATGTATTGCTTGTATTTCTGCTATAAAAATGTATTTTTATACTTTGCTTTGTTTTTGTTCAGGGGTTCACTATTTGCCCATACCTGGGACCCTAACAGGTACTACCACTTCTGGTCAGGTTGGACCTGGGAACAACAGCAATTAAGAGATGGTTTCAGGCTCCACAAAACCTCCAATCTTGTGATCAGAGGTGTTGCTGCCAGATGTAGTTTATCATCATACTCAGGATTAGTAAATATGTAAATAATTTAGTTCAATGTTTATTTCACATTTATATTTCTTCTCTTTCATTTCAATTTTATTGATCTGTTTTTTTGTATGCTGATGAATCACAACATGACTTTTTCAGCCAGTTTTGTTTTATATCAAATTCTTCTTGGTGTTTGCCAATCACTGTTTTATGATAAGCTTGTATGAATGGATGGCAGAAATGTGGTAGAGGCTTGGCAAAGAGACAAACAATGCTAAAAACCTACAAAGGATATGAGGTTGTGGAGAGCCATGATCAGATCAGCCACCTAAGAAACATCCCAGAACACTGAATCTGCCTGAAACATTGGTTGATTTTATAGCATTTCAGCCTTTTTTTATTTAATGTTTAATTTTATTTGTGGTACCCAATGAGGATTAAAGTCATTACCCAAAAGTAATTATTTGCTATACTAGCCTCGCTATCACCTATGCCAAATCGGTGGAGGTGGGTGAGTACAAGATACCAACTCTTATTAGGTCATTTAATTAATGTTGAATCTTGTATGGGGCACCCAGTGAGGATCAAACTCACTACTGAATAGTAATAGTCAAACAGTCTAGCCTCAGTAACTATTAACCAGTCTGGTAAGTTGATTTTACTTGTCAGCTCTTCTCGGGTTATTTAATGTATGTGGCGCTTAGTGAGGATCAAACACACTTATGATCACTCATTAACCCAAACTAAGGTACTTAGTGATCAGGAAGGATCATAAGTACAAACTAAGGTACTTTGTGATCATAAGTACAAATGCACTTATGATCACTCATACTAATCATTAACTCAAACTAAGGTACTTATCAAAACTTCTAACAACAAAAGCAGAAAAAATTAAAGGTACAATCATTCCAAACACTCAGGGAATTTTGTATTCTTTCCAAAATGGGCCAGCACAGCCAGTCAACAATTCTTCATCAATGCAACAGTGTAAATGCAATGGCTTGACATTTTCCAGAAAGATATATATTTTATTATTATTATTAGGGTGACTACATGAATTAATGTCCTTATTTTATGTTACCAATGAAAAAAAAAAATAATAAAACTAATTTTCAAAGGTGAACTGACATTGATCATAAAGAGATTTTTACCAGGTTCTGAATATCCTTAATGAATGTATAGTGGAGTAATGAGTAGCAGGTTGGTTCAGAGAGCCAAGTTCAAATTCCAGTCAGGTTCGTTACATTCATGTAGTTCGAATGAAGGAACAAGAGAAAATGTAATGTCGCTTACCTTGTGGTGGGGGAGAAGAAGAATCAATGACAGTTGGTTTCTTTTATAGAAAGATATTGTGGCAGACTGCAGAAAGAGACAAATTATGGGAAGGAAGAAAAGCTATAAAGCTCAACCAAATTTTGATCGTTCCATACAAGAAAGGTCGCAATTGAGGAAGAAGGAGATTTGAGAGTAAGGAAAGATGAGAGAGATCCGGGGAGAATTTATTTTTTTTATTTTTTGAATCACAATTCACTTATGTGCAAATATCCTATAGTCCTGGGAGATAACTGGCTTAGGAGAAGAACTAAGTGGTTGGTGACTAAACCAGCTCCCCAGCCCATAACAGAGCAGGGTCTGGTGAGGATGGTAAGTGAATCCCCAGCAGCAGAAAAAAAACAGGAGCTGTTAGTGTTGATTAATTCCTCACAGTCAATGGCCGTCCATTCCAGCAGTTGGTCACATAGCCTCAACAATCTGTAATTGGCCAAGTGTCGTGAGGATGGCTACATCTCTAAAAACTTAAGCATTAGCATATTTATTATCTATGTTATATATGAAATATGAAAATATAAATGAATGAATATACAAACACAAACACTCCTGCTTGGTGTTTTGAACAGGAGTGGAGGTTTATCCCTTGTTTCCTGTTTAGGATTATGCTTCTGACTCCTTCTAAAGTCTATTTTTATTCTATACTTCTAACATCTCCACCTAAACACTGAAATTTTATTTACTAATTATTTACTCAATAGAAGTAGAGAGGCTTGCTTATCATCCAGTTCACACTCCTCTCCAGTCTTCTGAACAGAAGTAGAGGTTTATGCTTTGTTTCCTGTTTAGGATTAGGGTTCTGATTCCTTCTAAAGTCTTTTCATTTTCTTTCACTCCCAGTAGCCCCTTGCATTTTAATGGTATTATCACATTGCTTAGGGTAAATTGATTAAAACAATACAATATATATATATATATATATATATGATAGAATAACAAAAAAATTAATAGTCAGAGCTGAATTAGACAAGGAAACAGTAGTATTATATGTGATCAATACATGTATAAAATAGACAAATATGTAGAGATTTTAAGTATAAAAAATTAGGAGATCAGCCGATTCCACTAACTTGGCTCCAACCGTTCAGTAAACCAAGGTAGCCCAATCAGCTGATCTCCTAATTTTATATATATATATATATATGTATTATAAATTAATTGATTTAAAATATGTTTTTTTCATTAAACAGTTCTAACCATGTTTCAAAATGAAAAAAGTTCGAATTTAATTTTTGTGATTAAATTAAAACATTAGTTCCATTTCATATTCGCTTGAGGATGAAATGGAACTAATGTCTTTAATTTAATCACAAAATTAAATTCGGGGCTTTTAGCTTCCATTTTTGAAACATGGTTAGAACTGTGTAGCGAAAAAAACATATTTTAAATCAATTAATTTATAATATTAATGCTCTGTAAATTTACATTGAGCACTATTTTGTAAAAATAAAAATATCTACAAGAACACCGGATTATATATCTTGCTGTTCTTTCTTTTTATTTATATATATATATATACACACAAAAGTTATCTTCATCCAATATACTTCCCAAAATAAGACCAGATGTCCAAACCTGAGATTTATGATAGAGAATTGCTTCTTGTTTAATTTGAGAACTTTTCAGCATTTTCTTACACCAGTCCTCCATGGCCCAAGTGATCAACATTGGTGTCCCCCAAGGCTTGCTTCTCAGTCCAACCATTTTTCAACTTTACCTAAATGATCTGCCTAAGAGTATGCTCCAATCATTTGTGAATATCTATGCTGATGATACAACAGTATAAAAGTGCACCTCCAATACTCTAGATGACCAGAGCTTGACAGTTGATCTCACTTTTGAGCTAGGCTTAACAGCTTTAACAGCTCAGTGAAGGGAAAGCTGGCTGATCACATTCAATGCCTCATAAACCAAACTAGTGAGGTTCTATCATTACTGAGTGGACAGTTAATTTTCCGCTATCATGATGATTTTTATGTACAAAAATCCGCCCACCTGCACGTGGACATAGATTGCCTAATATACAATAAATATATGATGTTACTTGATCATTCTATTATAAGTAAAACAATTTGGAAATCTTTCTGAACGTTGACAGAATGACCAAAACCAAAGAAACTCTTCAAATGTGTAATTTATATGTATGTATTACTTGTTATAGTTTTGTGAGGGGAAAAATGGCATCTGTTGAATGTTACGTGCTGGCAGTAGCTGTAAGAACTTAAAACTGAGAATTAGTCTCATTGTGAAAATCATAACAGGCTCTTTTCTTGGCAAGAGATCGGAATGCTGAGATTTAAGGTCCAGACAATTGGATATGTTGGTCATTTGAGATTTGGCTGGATATTGACCAACAGTAATCTTGCTTGTGAAATAAAATGAAGTGAAGCAGACCTCAGAGTTTTAAATGATTTGTTATGAGAAAATATCTTTTAAAATAAATTCAATTATTTTATATATGTAAACAGACGGATTCTTTCCTAAGTCATTGTTTGAAAAGTAATACGATTTGAAACCAGGATATTTTTTTAAAAATTTTTTACAGTAAAGTTCATCCTGAACAAGGCCCAAGGACCACTCAAGGTTGAGGTTACCCTAAGGAGTAGTTTATATGGTTAAGATAGGAAGATAATCATTGACTCTAGGTTAAGATTGTAGTGATCAGGGAAACATCCTTTAGGGAGTTTGTTCTATAGGGCATAGATTTGCAGGAAGAAGCTGTTTGAGAGGAACTTACTTCTTGCTGATGGAATACACAGAGAATTCTTCTTTTTTTTATTAAGCATTACATCCCGAGCAAGATGTGAAGCCGCTAGGATGCAGGGGGTTGCAGAAGATTTGGAGCGAGAGCAGATAGGAGTGATAGAGGAAAGGGTGAGGAGAGGGATAGTGGATAGATCAAGGTAACTGGAGATGTCGATTGACATTACATTTGAATAGTTGGAGATTATAGCCTTCAGGGAAGCAGTAACTGGGGAGGGTGTTCCACAGGCGAGAGGTGTGAGGTATGAAGCTATTGGAGTAGAAGAGGCGACTACATTTAGTAGTTTTTACAGTGAAAGGTGAGAGTGGGATGCCAGCCTCGTAGGGCACTTGAATTCATGAAGTCTGGGAACCAGTGAAAGCAGCTCATCAGAGCAATTACCATGAAACTATTTGTAAAAAAGACAGAGAGAGGCGACGGCATGTCTGTGAGAGAGCAACTGCAGATGAGATGCTACTCATTGCTACTATGTAAGTGGTATGGTAGGTCCTAGCCATGAAGGTTAGAACAAGTGAAACTAGGAGATGCAGTTCGTCTGAGCACTTTCCAAGGTAGTAGTGACTAAGCAGTGAGAGGCTTGCCACATCCAGCCTGTGGGAGAGAGTTTGGAGAGTGGAAAGTAATTCATCACCCAAAAGGACTCTGAGATGCTTTTGAACTCTATCAAGAGTTTCTTCTTTGTTGTTACCTTATGTCACACTTAGCTAAGCTTAATACATATGTCTGATTAATTCGTTCTTTAATATTATTTTAAATATAATTTACTATTAAAATTAAATCAAGTTATCTCCCTTGACTTATCAGCAGTTCTATGGCAGTCAATAATGGACAATCTGCTCACAGATGAAGAAGCGACTTGATGTGACGGAAATGTGGTTCTACAGAAGGATGCTGAGAATACAATGGATCAAATATGTGAGCAGCAACAAAATTTTAGAGAAAATGGAAACAAAAAGGATAGCTATACTTAAAATCAGAAAGAGAGAGTTGAAATTTCTCTGACACATAATGAGGAAAGAAGGTTTGGGAAATTTGATACTCACAGAACAGATTGAAACAAGAGAGGCAGAAGAAAACAGTACCTAACTTAACTTTCAAACTTGAGTAAATGGATAGCAGAACAGGGTTTAAGAGAAATAACAAAAAGACAACGTTTCTTTAAGAGAGATTTTTTTTTTTTTAATCATTTTACCCCAAGCAAGGTGGGAATGCCACTAGTAAGCATGGAGTTTACATGGAGTGAAGGTGAGAGAAAAGACTGAGTATAGGGAGGATTGAGAGAAGAACAAGAGATGAATGATATTCAAGAAGATAGAATATGTTGCATTTAAAATTTTGAAGATTGTATTTATCAGGGAAGCAATAAATCAGAAGGGAGTTCCACAAGCAGAAAGTGTGAGAAAGGAAACAGTTGCCTTTTGCTATTTCAACAGGAAATTGTATAGAGGCATGATCACCAACATCTTGAAGTGACAAGGCACATAGAAGAAGAATATGACTTTTAGTTTAAATTATCTCCTTTGCGCATTAATGATTTATTTATATATTTGATAAAGTTTTCATTTTCTCCTGTTTGGTAAAGTCAAACTGGCAGCTAATCTTGAAAATGACCTTCAATGTCTGTCTATATCTCTGAGATGTGGTATTATGATTACTTGCATTATTTACATTATTTATACTGTTATCCTCATCTTCATTGCCATATTCACAACATTTTGGCCATTGTACACTCTGGCCTTCTTCAGGTGATTGGAATTTCAAACCCTTTGGAAATTCTAATCACCTGAAGAAGGCCAAGGGGTACAACAGCCCTCCTTCCGAATTATGTGTCCAAGAAATTTCAGCTATATCTTTGTGATTCTTAGTAGAAATGTTTTTTTTTTGTTAGCATTTTCTTTAAGACATTTTTATTGCTTACACACACTGTCCAATGTAGTCTTAGCATCCTTCTGTAGATTCATATTTCTCTTGGCTCCATTCTTCATCTGTGAGAAAATTATCCAGCCTTCACTGCCATATAAGAGGAATTAAAGAGTACAAGTTTTAATAAACATTGTTCTGTTATCACAGTACAAATCTGTATTGTTTTATTTCCCCTTTGTTTATTTTTTAGTTTAGTTATTTTCTAGGTTAGTCACTGTTTTTTGCTATTTCCTGTTAGTTCTTAGTTATCACAGGAAATGGCAAAATAAATCATGGGCTCAAGCATGTGGTTCATATCTTTCTTATCCTCTGAATCTTGCCTCCAATGATAGCACCACCAGTATGTAACCTTTAAAACCTTTTTCCTCTGCATTGGTCTCTTTTGATATTATTTGAACATTTATTTCAGGTAGCTTTGTATACATTTATTTTATGTTTGTATCTCTCTATGTAGAATCCTTTTTCCCAAACACTAATGTTCTTCCTTTCTGAGAAGTTGTTGAAGCAAACTTTATGCATATTCATGTAAGCAAAGTATTTGCTACCCTCCTCTACCCATTTAGACAAACAGTCTTGCTTCTTTGTCCAAGCTTTCAGCTGCTTTTGTCACATGTCTTTAAGCCCCTTGTTTGTTATTCAGTTTAAATTAGTCTTATATGTGTTTTTTGTTTTAAGCATTACGCCCCAAGCAAGGCGTGAAGCTACTAGGATGCAGGGGGTTGCAGAAGATCTGGAGCAAGAGCAGATAGAAGTGATAGAAGAAAGGATGAGGAGAGGGATAGTGGATAGATCAAGGTAACTGGAGATGTCGATTGACATTACATTTGAATAGTTGGAGAAACAGTAATTGGGAAGGGTGTTCCACAGGCGAGAGGTGTGAGGTATGAAGCTATTGGAGTAGAAGAGATGGCTACATTTAAAAGTTTCTACAGTGTAAGGGTGGGAGCGGGATGCCAGCCTCGTAGGGCGCTTGAATTCATGGAGTCTGGGAACCAGTGAAAGCAGCTCATCAGAGCAATTACCATGAAAGTATTTGTAGAAAAGACAGAGAGAGGTGACGGCACGTCTATGAGAGAGCAACTGCAGATGAGATGCCAGCTTTGCTACTATGTAAGTGGTATGGTAGGTCCTAGCCATGAAGGTTAGCTCTGGTGAAACCAGGAGATGCAGTTCATCTCTGAGCACTTTCGCATGTCTGTGAGAGAGTGACTGTAGACGAGAAGCCAGATCAGGGCCAATTACATTACATATCCGTCTCTGGATCTTGTCAAGAACTCCGAGGTAAACAAAAGGTGCCCCAGACCATATATGGCAGCAATACTCCATGCATGGGCGAATTTACTTCTTGTTCTAATTTTACCCTTTTGGCTTTTATTAAACCTACGAAAGAAACAGACTTCATCTTCAGAGTCTTAATTACCATAAGGTGTGTTGTGGTGGCAAAAAAGAGTAACCTGGAAGACAGAACCTTGTTGTTGTTACTGTTGTGAAAATTAATTCTATCACAAGTGTAAATCTAAGCCTCAAACAAAAGAGACATTGAGCATGGGTAAATAAATGTGTAATTTATTTACATATACAAAACTAGTAACTTCTATCTATTGCTGAGGCACAGGCAACAGGGAGAGAGAATGGTGAAATTGGAAGTGAAATGGATATTGGTGATGACTGTCATAGTGCTTTTTCTCTTTCACCATATCGGTGTTGACATCAAATACTGGTCTGTGTCATGTCTCTCTCTCTCTTTCAGCATGCCAGTGTTGACATCAACCACTGTTTCAGGTCTGTTTGAATTTGAATATATATAGCTGTCAACCGGCTCAAGATTGAGGTTTCGGTTTTTGAATGGGAGTGGCTCCAACTGGTCATAATATATTGTTTTATTTTATTTATTATTTATATTTTATTTTAGTTACAGTGGATGTATGCATGAAGCTAATGTCCAAGAAACGTATTTACGCAGTCAGCTTTGAGTTGCTAAGCGGTCAACATCCAGTTGGTGTAGAAAAGGTAAAATGCATTACAGGTCTTTATCTGGTTGTCTTGAAGTATGCTAGATATTACCATAATTTCTAGGCTCACGTTTTTTTCTCTCATACTTCTTCCTTTCTTTCTGGTTTCTTGCTTCTCAGTCAATTTTGATCATCAAAAATTTAAATGCAATGTCATTTGTTATTTTCTGTCTTCTTAATTCTTATTCTTTTATTGTCCTCTTTCCTTAATAGTAGTTTTTCTCATATTCTCTAACACTCAGTAACCTCTTGCATCCTAGTGGCTTTATTGCCTTTGATCTTCCAACATTTAAATGCAATGTCAATTGTTATCTTCTGTCTTCTTAATTCTTATTCTCTTATTGTCCTGTCTCTTTAATAGTAGTTTTTTCTCATATTCTCTAACACTCAGTAACCTCTTGCATCATAGTGGCTTTATTGCCTTTGATCTTCCAACATTTAAATGCAATGTCAATTGTTATCTTCTGTCTTCTTAATTCTTATTCTCTTATTGTCCTGTCTCTTTAATAGTAGTTTTTTCTCATATTCTCTAACACTCAGTAACCTCTTGCATCATAGTGGCTTTTATTGCTTTTGATCTTCAAACATTTAAATGCAATGTCAATTGTTATCTTCTGTCTTCTTAATTCTTATTCTCTTATTGTCCTGTCTCTTTAATAGTAGTTTTTTCTCATATTCTCTAACACTCAGTAACCTCTTGCATCCTAGTGGCTTTATTACCAGTGATCCTCAAAAATTTAAATGCAATGTCAATTGTAATCTTCTGTCTTCTTAATTCTTATTCTTTTATTGTCCTCTCTCCTTAATAGCAGTTTTTTCTCATATTCTCTAACACTCAGTAACCTCTTGATTCCTAGTGGCTTTATTGCTTTTCAAAAATTTAAATACAATGTCAATTGTTATCTTCTGTCTTCTTAATTCATATTCTTTTATTGTCCTCTCTTTTTAAATATCTTCTTTTTTTTTTTCATATTTTGTTACAGTCAGTAATCTCTTGCATTTTGCTTTATTGCCTTACTTGGGGTGAAATGATTAATAATAAATAAATATATCTTGAAAAGATAAGCTGACCATGTAGGAAATTCTCAACTAGGAATGACAGGAAGTTGTGGAGAGCCATGGTCACCGACATCCTGTTCTCTTTTATCAGGTCCATAATCTGAAGAAGCTTATTGAAATTTTGGTCCCAAAATTGTAAAAATATTAACTTTGAAAAAAGAAAATTAAAATGGTAATTATTAATGAAAGATAATTATAATCTAAAATTTTAATAAGAATAATATTTTAAAAAGGAGGGCATGGTGGAGTAATGGATCGGATTGAGGAATCAGAGAACAGAGTTTGAATTCCTGTCAAATCCATTTTATTCACTTACGTGTTAATACCCTTGGGAAAAATATGAATCCTCTTTTTCTCCCCACAACTATGAGTAAATAGCTGGACAAACCGGGTTCTACAGCCTTGGATGGCAACTGGTCTACTGCAGAAAGAAATGGCAACCTACTGCAGGAAAAAATCTGCCTCATTAGTCAAATATTGAAAGATACATGATCATTAAGCATGTATTACGCATGGCACATAGCTGACTGAATTTAAAAATAAATTTGGTATGAGATAGATGCAGAACAAATGTCATATTTGGGTAAATTAGTGGAGCCAAATTATTTCTGTTTTAACCTCTAAGTTGTAACAATAAAACAAAATTAGTTTTATAATAACATCTATGCTTTTTTGATCAATTGATGTCCTTATGAAACTCAGATGGTTTAAGTTACAGCAACTGATGTACTTAAGTTAAATAGTGCCACCTTCTTTTGAATAGTCCAGGGCATTAGATACATTTATCAAAATCAGTTTTGCAGCAATGTTTTGGAATTGATAGAAAATCAATACCAAGTGAAAACATATGTATTTTGGTATAGACTGCAGAAGAATGAAACACTGGGTAAAATTAACAACAGATAAAAATGTTATGTTGACAACTGCACAGTGAAAGTGACCAAAAGGATAAAGTATTTCCAATGTCTGTTCTCTGCAAGTCATTTTCATTGCATTTGTACAGAACATAATTTTATTTGATTTTTGCATTAAAGCATCTCTGATGCTTTTTCTATAATGCAGCAGTCTCAGTGTATTTTTACTGCAGAGCATATAATGCATTTCTAATGTAAACTGATTTAACATTTTCTGAGTAAATCATTTCCAATGGATTTCTTTCTGAATTGATTTCAATGCATTTTCAGACTTAGTCAATCTAAATTTCTACTCTAAGACATATCCAATTTATTTTCATTGTTGTATTGTGAAGCATTTTCAGTGCACTCCATGAATAAATCAAACAATAAAAAACATAAAAAAAGGCTTTTTACATTATGATAACATTTGAAAGTTTTCGTAGATTTTTTAAATTTTAACTTAGTGGTCAGGTAATTAAGTCATAGAAAATTAATTCCTGGAAAATTCTGTCGCAAAATTTGATTATCAAATATACATCTATTTTAAATAATATATAAAATTCAATTAAGATTCAATTTTTGAAACCAAAGTTTCTGAATTTTTCTTTGACCAAATTTATTTTTAAATTATTATTCTTAATAAAATGTTAGATTATCTTTCATTAGTAATTACCATTTTTATTTTCTTTTTTCAAAGTTAATATTTCTATAATTTTAGGACCAAAATTTTAGTAAGCTTCTTCAGACTATGGAAGTACAAAATGTCAGTGACTATGGCTCTCCACAACTTCCTATCATTCCTAGTTGAGAATTTCCTACATGGTCAGCCTACCTCTTCCAAGATAAATTTATTTATTTATTTTTAATCATTTCAAACCAAGCAAGGCAATAAAGCAATATGCAAAACATTACTGAGTGTGAGAGAATATAAGAAAAAAACAGCAAAAAAGATTTTTAAGGAGAGAGGACAAAAGAATAAGAATTAAGAAGATAGACAATAATGATTGACATTTTTGAAGATTAAAGTTGACTGGGAAGCAAGAAGCCGGAAAAGAGTTCACAAGGAAGAAGTATGTCAGAAAAAAAAACTCTGAGAATTTATGGTTAGATCTAGCCATTTCAAATGTAAAATGATAAGACCTATCTGACAATCTAGTGCTGCACTTAAATGCATAAGATCTAGGTACCATGGAGAAAAGTTCATTCAAACAATTACCATGAAAGTATTTATAGAAAAGGCACGGAACAGCTATATTACACTTGTGGGAGTGTGACTGAGGCTGAGATGACAGATCAGGACACATAACATTGCAGATTCTTCTTTCTGTTTTATCAAGAATCTCTAAATACATTGTAAAAGCACCAGACCAGATGTGGTAACAATATTCAAAGCAAAGACAAATAGTAGACCAATAAATATGTAAGGTAGAATCTACCAAGAAAAATTGTCTAACACGACACAATGAACCAACTTTTTTAAAAGTAGACCTAGCAATTGATTTATATACATATATTTCTACATTTTAGCGATTTTCTTTTTTACAGGAATGTTCACCGTGTACAAGGCCCAAGAGCCACTCAAGGTAGAAGGTTACAGAGTAAAGGGTAAGAGGCAGAGTTTCTGAGGAGAAGATAACAGTTAACCCAAGGCATGAATATGTTAAGAGAGTAATGAGAGAGGAATCATCATGTTGTGAGTCAATTTTGTACTCTACCATAATCTACCAGTTCATAGGAAGAAGCTGTTTGGGTGGAACTTACATCACACCATTGGAATACAAAAGAAATGAGGGTGGTTCAATACAATGTTTGTAGAATGGCAGGTGTTAACTGGGTAGGTAAGAACTGGTGGAAGTTAAAATTTATATCTCCTTTATTGGATGAGTACAATTGATTTTATTATTTTATTATCAAAATACAATCACTTTCAGAAAGGATTTGTTCCCTGTTACACTAAAAAGAAATTAATTCACAATTAATACATTTTTTATTAAGTATACAAAATTTTATCTTGAAATGTCAAGGCTGCTAATGAGAATAGCACTTTTACAACTACAGCTTTGATAATCATGGAAGATATTGTCTATATACTCATTCATGTGTCCTTAAGGACACATGGCACAGTGGATAAAGGTGTTAGTTAGATCCAGTGACTTTAATACCTGGTTAAGGCAGTGGAGAACTTGGAGAGGTGAATTAACAGGAGATAACTGATAACTTGATATCCAATAAACATGGCATGTGGAACTAGAACAGTTTACCCCAGTGAGCGAAATCAAGGGTTCAGTTTGACATGCCAACCACCTGAAGAAGGCTGGAGTGTACATCCTCTTGGGGAGCCTATTTCAGAAAGTAACAGTTCTAACCAAAATTTGAACTATCTTCTGATTTTGTTATTAGCTTTATACTTGATTCTGCAAGAATGAAATGTGGCTCCTTTTGGTAGGACTTAACATTTTGCTGGCAGAATATGGTATATTCTAAGTTCCATGATGACATAATTATGCTAATGTCGAAAGTACTCTGAATAAAATGAATATGTATCAACATGGTAATCTTCTTTCTACACTTAATAAGGATACTAAGAAACTTAGTCAAAATTGTTTAATAAGACATATTATATAAATACACACACACACACATATATGTGTGTAATATTTAAGCAGTATGTCTTCATTCAAGCATGTTTGTCTGAATAATATAGCCATATTATGTCTATTTTTTATTTTAATCCTCTGAAATTCACAGATCAATTTCTTAGTGTTGTTATTTAACTGATTAAGAAAGACACCATAGTTTTGGTCTTTTTCTATGTGGCTCCTTTTGGTGGGACCTCACTTATTGATGGGAAGAACATGGTATATTCTAATTAACACTGACAGAGTAAGTGAAGTAAGCTGAGCTAAGGTCAAGAATCCTTGGCATGTGTATGCAGCAACTATGATGAAATATCCCACCAATTTGGCACTGTTGCTCATTTCATGTTAGGCTTCCAGACACCTGTGACTGTTGAGAGGGAAAGATTGGACATGTCTGTGTTATGTAGTGCCTCCCGTTTCTGAGTGAGCAAAAAGTGGCAGAGGGATTGAGTCGTTTTCTTTTATTCTGCTGATTCCAATGCTATCTAGCAGACATCCTGGTAGGCAAGCTGGAGTAATCCGCATACCTTTCTTGCAGAAAAGTGTTCCATTCCCAAGTTACTCTAATTAGTTATGTTAGAACCTATCCAGAATAAGAAGAACTGCTTGATTTCATTTGAAAAACAGTCTACAATGCCAAAAGTTTAATTAATAAATTAGACACAATAAAGATTAATAACAACAATGGTTCATAAATTTTCTTCCCTAGTCTTGAAACATAATGGAGAAGGAAATTCATTAGTACACTATTTATATTATTCGGACTATTGTCCTCATCTTTGTTGCCATATTTATCATGTTTCAGCCATTGTATGCTCCCACCTTCTTCAGGTGATTGGAATGTCGAACTAAACCCTTTATTTCACTCACTGGGGTAGACTGTTCTAGTTCCACGTGTCATTTATAATGGATGTCAGTTATCAGTTATCTCCTGTTAATTCCCCTCTCCAAGTTCTCCACCACCTTAACCAGGTATTGAACTCACACTCTTTGGGTCCTGTCACTGGATCCATTTCTTAGTGTTGTTATTTAAAGACGACATAGCTATTTGGCTATTTCTTTTATGTGGCTCCTTTTGGTGGGACCAAACATTTTGATAGGAGAATATGGTATATTCTAATTTCCACTGACAGATTAAGTGAAGTAAGCTGAGCTAAGGTCAAGAATACTTGGCATGTGTGTGCCGCAACCATGATGAAATCTCCTACCAATGTTACACTGTTGCTCATTTCATGTTAGGCTTTCAGGCAACTTAGACTATTGAGAGCGGAAGACTGGACATGTCTGTGTTATGTAGTGCCTCCCGTTTCTGAGTGAGCAAAAAGTGGCAGAGGGATTGAGTCTTTTCCTTTTATTCTGCTGATTCTAATGCTATCTAGCAGACATCCTGGCAGACAAGGTGGAGTAATCAGCATACCTTTCTTGCAGAAAAGTGTGCCATTTCTATGTTGGTCTAATTAGTTATGTAAGCTTGATTCCATCTAAAAAAAACAGTTTACAATGCCAAAAGTTTAGTTAAATTAGATGCAATATAAATCAATAACAACAATCGGTCATAAATTTTCTTCCCCTGATAAATATGACACAAAAGTCTTGACTGATAATGGAGGAAGAAATTCATTAGTACAGTATTTACATTATTCAAACTATTATCCTCATCTTTGTTGCCATATTTATTATAAGATTTCGATTGTTCTATATTCCTGCCTTCTTCAGGTGGTTGGAATGTCAAACTGAACCCTTTATTTCGCTCACTGGGGTAGACTGTTCTAGTTCCATGTGCCATGTCTAATAGATGTCAGTTATCAGTTATCTCCTGTTAATTCCCCTCTCCAAGTTCTCCACTGACTTAACCAGGTATTGAACTCACACTATTTGGGTCCTGTCACTGGATCTAACCAATGCCTTTATCCACTGTGCCATGTGTTCTTGAGGAGGACTGTAGTCCAAACAATATAAATAGTGTACATAATACCTCATCTCAGAAATATTGAAAAATTCATTAGTAATTATAATATCTGTGTGTTATAATAATACATAGACATCATAATTACTGATTTTATAGGCAGGTTGACGTATCTTCCACTACAGTCCTTCTCTTCCATTTGCTACCTAAAATTTGCATTGTGCTGGATACAAGAAATTTCCATAAATATCTTATATAACTCATCTCAAATATTTTAAATGTTTTTTTAATGAAACAAGTGAAGAAGTGAATATTCAATGTGACTTGCAGTTATGACAGAGAATATAAACTTGAAGCCAAACTACCAAATGAAACATGAAACACGTTGCAAAGTCACGGATATAGAGAAATTAAATATTGTAGATCTCATATTAAATGATCTCTGCTCGTTTGGTATTATATACATAGAATTTGTAAAGAAAAATATGGAAAATATACAAACTAAAAGAAACAGTATACATAGCATTATTAAAAAATAAATCAGAAGTCAAAGTTAAATTAATACAAAATATAAGTCAAAAGCAATTCAGCAGAACTTACACTATAAATGATTATAAAATTGTGACATACTAATGTATATGTAGAAAGACCATAGTACAACTGGTAACGAAATTTTTGCATACTACTGCATATAGACCATAGTACAACTTATAAAAAACAAGGCACATAGAACTTTTCCTGTGGCATAAATATTTTATAAAAATATGAAAAAATTAAAGATAAAACAAGAAAACACTATTTACATTATTCGAACTACTGTCCTCATCTTTGTCGCCATATTTATTACAACATTGTACACTCTGGCCTTATTCAGGTGGTTGAAATGTCGAACTGAACACTTCATTTTGCTGTTCTAGTTACATGTGCCATGTTTAACGGATGTCAGTTATCAGTTATCTTCTGTTAATTTCCCTCTCCAAGTTCGCCACTGCCTTAACCGGGTATTGAACTCACACTGTTGGATCTCACCAACACCTTCATCCACTGTGCCATGTGTCCTTGAAGACATCTGTATATGAATTTCTGGGTATTATAAACCTAATGTCTCAGCAACCATTTTTTTACCAGTGCTCAAATTGCAATTTTTTGCTGGTATTATTGCATGTTTTACCAGAGCTCATATTGCAATTTTTGTCGTTATTATCACTTTTCTCTGGCACTCCTTATTACTGAAGAAGGCCGAAGCATACATCGGCTGAAATGTTGTAATAAATATGGCGACAAAGATGAGGACAATAGTTCGAATAATGTAAATAGTGTACATAATACCTCATCTCAGAAATATAGAGAGATACAAAACAAGACAAATATAAAAAAAAACAAAAATCAGCCTGTCGAAAAAATAACAAAAATCAGAAATTGATAAAATATTTACTTGAAGAATGTTGGATAATGAATGAAAAATGTTTTAAATGAATAAAAAATACAACAACAATCAATGAGTATTTTAGTAGACATAAGATTAATATTCAGGGTGATGGCAAATATTCTATTAAGTATGAATTGGCTAAGAGAATTTAGAATAAAATTTTTATTTTCCAACAATGACAAGAATGAATGAGAAAATAAAGTTGTATATTTGGTAAATAACAAAACTTTTTCATATCAATAATCAAACAAAAAAAAGCCATAAATAAATGGATGTTTACAAAAAAATATTCTGGAGAAATGTCATTTAATATTCACAGTTTAAAGTTTGACTTTTGGCCAATTAAAAGGGTCGTTTGTGCTTGAAAGAGAATATATACTGACAAAAAAAAGAGATTCCTTCATGTACATATGTTCAGAAGGAAAAGAAGGAAAACCGTCTCTACATCTGTAGATTGTGTTTTTCAAATAATATTCAGTCAGGTTTCTTTGATGCTGCCGCAGTACCAAGCTAGTTCTTTTGATGCAAGCAAATCTTTTTCTGACGATTATGTTTCATTGTTGGTTTGCTTTAGGCTTGTTTTTGCATTAACTAATGATTACCAAGGTGAGTTCTTTGAAAATCAAATGGAACCAGTTGGTTGGTTGATTAGTCTGTAGCGACTGCTATGTTTTTCCACGCCCACATTTTATTCATCTGTGATTGGCTAATAAATCAATACTGCCTTTCTATAGGACAATTTAGCCATCATAGTTGTTGCTTTGAATTTTTTGGTTTTGAACTTGCTTACTTGTTTTGTTAGTACAAATTTAGCGATTGATCAAATTTTAACCAATCACATATTTTAGTGCAAAATCAACTTTCCCCGCGGTTTCGCTAGGAGCCTATCCGTAGCTTTAAAAGAGGTGACTTTTTCACAAGCCACCAGTAGAGTCCACTAAATTTCTCCTGTCAACACAAACCTATGACTTTACTCACAATATTTCAAACGCACACACAGACACAGAATTTTGTAATACATATATACATATCTCTGTGACTCAGCCAAGTTCAATCAACCAGGACTCTGTTGATTTCTCTAACACAACACCCCTCTAATCATTTGTATTCTTGTGTTATCCATTCTAACAGCAGACTTGTTCTAACATTGATTCCTGAACATTTCTCTCTAAAGAGAACTTTCTTTCGAACAATCAATTACAAATCAAAATACGGTAAAAGGGGAGCAACTTCTTTTCCCTTAATCTATACATTGAATGCAAATTATTGTATATTTTGTTCTTGTATGTTATTTCAATATATACTTGTTGATTCACATTTGGAGTTTCGTTGTTTTCTTGAATCATTAATAATACAAAAGATATATGCGCCAATGAACATGCCCAAAACAAGTCGGTCTAATCAACCAATCAAATGGAACCATTTGATTGGTTGATTAGTCTGTCTTATCAAACATGCTATGTTCTGTATTATGTCTGCTAAAATCAAACTGGCAAAAGAGGCTAATTTTCTTTTTCTTCTAGAAACCAGGTTCAAGAGTTTTGTCTATTTTTTAAAGCTCTCTGATTGGCTGCTAATTGTTTGCAATGTTTTCTGTCATTTATCAATTCTTTTGTAAGGATATGTGTCTGTACAGATCACAATATCTGACTATAAAATATTAATATTCTACAAGAAGATTTATGTTAAAAAGTGAGAAAAACTTAGGTGTGAATTTATGGTGTTGGAGGGGAGTGGATTCGTTGTTACTTGTTGCTTTATCAGAAGGTAGGTAGTAGTAGCAGTCCTTCGGGACAGCCGCTAGTTTGGCCTAAAGGTTCAACAAGCAATCAATTTGAGGTCACCATACATAAACAAAATAACATACGAAAGAGAAGGGTATATCAGAACAATTTGTATTAAAATACAACATCAATGAATAGTACAATTTTTCTTGATTCACACGCAAAAAAAGTCCGTTATAAAAATGTTCATTCATATAAGAGAAATTGGATTATTAAAGGAATATAAGAGTCACTTTGTTAATACTTAAGTTTAAGGCGTGCTGGTCACAGGAGATGAAAAGGTGAGGTCAATGGGTTGGTAGGAGTCATTCGGTATCTCCGGTGGTGAAGGAAGGCTGGGCGCCGAGTTTGATGGGAGAGGAAAGCGTAGCGACATTCTCTGACGGTACTTCAAAGCTTTCTCTACACAGAAGTGAATTTGTCGCTCTATTTATTTGTGCCCATCGGCTCAGAGTCAGTCTGCTGAAGCAAACTGTTGGGTATGGCGCGGAGCCGTTTTATTGGTGGAAATTGCTTATTATTCTTTTTATTTCTTTTTATTTTCCACCGGAAATTCTGCGTGGAGCCGGGTGCGTAAAGACCAGTATTGGTCATTTGCTATTTAGACCTCTGAGGGTTAACATCCGGTCCTTCGCTTGCTCCGTGCCACCACAAATTCAAGCAGTGAATCTTATGAAGAAATAAAGGAACGTAGACAATTATTAATAAGTGAAGCAGAGAAATTGACTCCAAAGATAAGCCATTTCTTTAAATAAACATGAAAATTATCAAATTAAAAGAGATATTAATCCCCTAAAGCTGCACAGATATTTTTGATATGAAAGAATGCAACTCTGCTAACATCAACTGAAGAAGGAGAATGAACTTGTTGAAATGTTATGAATACTGAAGGGGACTCTCCAAGATAATTATTGAATATTAGCAGCTGATTTTCAAATTTCTGATGAAAAGGCATGAAAGATATTTTCAGAACTGATGAGGAAAACTATGATATGTCCTGGAAAGGGATATAGTTGTTCAAAGTAGCAAAGTGGTTGTTGACTACTGTAACTGGGTAGGACAATCTAGCAGGTAACCATAATGGACTGGTCCTCATCCTAGTGGTAGGCAATAGGCAAAGAATAGGCGTCCCCCTGTACCTCCACATCAGTCTGTATTTATGGCTGACACCAGCCAATCATATTACTGTGAGGGGGAACCCAGATGTATGCATATTCATTACATCAAACTATAACATACCATAAGGTGACCTATAGATAAAATGAGACCCAAAATCTAGGTAAATTTTTGTGATCTTATCTAATATCCATAGTATAAGATGACCGAAACTATGTATGGTAGGCCAGCCTATGCCACTAATAGCAGTTAGGCCTATCATAATGATTCTTACTAGTGAATTTTAATATTTAAAGGTCACCTTATATGCGGAAATATATCGTACATAGTTTTACTAGTATTTTGACAAGTATTTCTTTCGTATTGATTCCACTTGCTTTTCATGTCATAGTATTAACAGTGATGTTATTATTAGACAAACCATTGTCAAGCATTATTAATTTCTGACAAGTATTTATTTCATTTTAATTTCAGTTGTTTTTTTTTTCTTGCTACTAGTCAGATGATGTAAGAAAAACAGTGCAGCTTGGAAAGAAAGTATCGGTTTTTAGTATAACTCACCTCCCTTTCTCCATGGGAAGTCTGTCTTAACATGATAGCTAAAAACTCAAGAGTCAATATACAGTCAAAAAACATTTTCTGCTGAAAATATTTGCGTCCTCGTAAATCTTCATTTGTAAACCCAAGTCATAATATTTAATAATATATATCTCCTGCAGTCAATGCTAAAATTTCAGATAGATACAAATTTACAAATTTTCCAACACAAGCCACTACTTTACTTTCTCCATTGTTTGTTGCAATGTTTTTTTTTACTTTATATGAAGTTTTACTTTCTATAACTTCAGTTACCAGTTATCAACTATGAACATAAAAGAATTTGTAAGATTTACTTAAACTATATCCTCTTGGACTCACTTTCAAATGATACTTTCTCTCCACCCACCCTGTATGTAGCCATTTTGTTTAGTGTTAATATTTTCTTGATTTTAGATAAAGACTTTGGAAAAGTTCCAATCTTATAGTTTATGGTTACAGTTTAGAAAAAAAAAATAGTTTAAACTGAAATCAAGAGATGTGCATTGATAATTGCTTCAAAACATGAGAGAAATAATGATGCAATTCAGATACAATTGCATTGGAAATGATTTTTACTAGAAGAATGCACTGCCAAATAATTTTACTACAGGAAACTACTGCTCTAATGATTTCATAAAGAAATATAACTGAATTGAGAGGTTACTAAAATCTCTTGTAAGAACAAATGTTTTGTCCATCATATAACTTTTAATCCAGTATGTTAGAGATCTTAAACTTTTCTTTAAGAAGATTTATCATGCATCAAAGCTGGTAGACAAAAATAAATAAATATATTGTTTAATAAATAAAATAAAAATTAAGTAAAATAATCTGTCAGAGTAGTAAAAAAAAAATCATTTCTTTCTTTATATATATATATATATATATATATATATATATATATGGGACTGAAAGTATTTGGGAACATAAAAGAAATAACCAAAACTATGGAGTCTTTCTTAATCAGTTAAATAACAACACTAAGAAATTTATCCGTGGAGTTAAGAGGATTAAAATAAAATAAATAGACATAATATGGCTAGATTATTCAACCAAACATGCTTGTGATGAAGATATACTGCTTTTATTTATATATATATATATATATATATATATATATATATATATAATGTCCCATTAAATAATTTAGACACATTTTGTCTACTTATTTTTAATAGGATCCTCTCATAATTACAGACAAGTTTCTTAGTATCCTTATTAAAGGAACAAAGAAGATTATCATGTTGATGCATATTCATTTTATTTGAGTACTTTCAGCATGAGCATAATGTTGTCATCAGGGTCTTAGAATATGCCATGTTCATCCAGCAAAACATTAGGAGCCATCTTCTATGCTTGCAGAATTAAGTGTAATGAAATCAGAAGATGGTCCAAATTTTGGTTAGAACTGTTACTTTCTGGAACAATTGCTATCTATCCTACATATCCTCATAACATGCACTTGTTACGTCCTCCTCTTATGCCCTTACAGCAACTTCATTCAGTAACCCGCTACCTTGAGTGGCTCTCGGGCCTTGTATTTGGTTAACAATAGCATAAGATATTTATAACACTGGAAATATCCTACTCTCCCTGTGTTTTTATAAAACGTTGTACTCTATTGTCTATACATAATTAGGATGTAACAGTTTTATAAAAGGTTGTACTCTATTGTCTATATATAATTAGGATCTAACAGTTTTATAAAAGGTTGTACTATGGTCTTTCTACATATACATTAGTAGTTTTTTTTTAAGGAAATAAAGCATTTTATGTTAATCAGACAGAATTTTTATCGCTTCAAATATTAATTTTTCATGGAGACTTGTATTTCAGTAGAAGCTTTATTTATTTATTAAACTGTATATTGATTTATTTTCATCTACCAGCCTAAGTCAAGCAGTTCTTCTTATTCTAGATAGATAGATTCTTGCATGACTGATTAGAGCAACATGGGAATGGCACACTTTTCTGCAAGAAAGGTATGCTGATTACTCCACCTTGTCTGCCAGGATGTCTGCTAGATAGCATTAGAATCAGCAGAATAAAAGGAAAAGACTCAATCCCTCTGCCACTTTTTGCTCACTCAGAAATGGGAGGCACTACATAACACAGACATGTCCAGTCTTCCCCTCTCAATAGTCTAAGTTGCCTGGAAGCCTAACATGAAATGAGCAACAGTGCCAAGTTGGTGGGATATTTCATCATAGTTGCTGCATACACATGCCAAGGATTACTTCACTTACTCTGTCAGTGGAAATTAAAATATACCCTATTCTCCCATCAAAATGTTCAGTTCTACTAAAAGGAGTGGAATAAAAGAAATAGCCATAACTATGTCGTCTTTCTTAATCAGTTAAATAACAACACTAACAAATGGATCCAGTGACAGGACCCAAAGAGTGTGAGTTCAATACCTGGTTAAGACGGTGGAGAACTTGGAGAGGGGAATTAACAGGAGATAACTGATAACTGACATACATTAGACATGGCACGTGGAACTAGAACAGTCTACCCAAGCGAGTGAAATAAAGGGTTTAGTTCGACATTCCAATCACCTGAAAAAGGCCAGAGCATACAATGGCCGAAACGTTGTGATAAATATGGCAACAAAGATGAGGACAATAGTCTGAATAATATAAATAGTGTACTAATGAATTTCTTTACCTCCAAAATAAACCAAAATTTTTTAAACCATTTTTATATAGCAAATGCTAAATTTATAAACATTTTGTTTCCTTCTTGATTAGCCCTAATTTTTTAATGAGTTAGCTTTTGGCAAGGAAAAGAACAAACAAGGATTAAAATTTCAATGGTATTTATTGATCTGCTGTCAAGAATATATGCATAATTTTGTGGAATGGTGACAAAATTGTTTAAAAAACTTTGAGCACAATATTCAATACCTTATATGAAAATTTGAAAAATACAATAAAAGATTAAACAGACAGAACTTGTTGATTCTGTTTAATCAAACTTGTTTGGATGAATACTTGCTGCTTATATATATATATTATATATATTAAGCACTTTTAATTTACTCTGTCAGTGTTTTTTTCTTTTGACGAGGCATTGGAGGCTGATTGATTATTTTCGTCCAAGACGGATGTCTTTAGTCTTTCTTTTTTACTGAAGTTTTTCTTCCTAATATTGGTTTGTTCAAATATAATTTTATTTAAATTGTATTATCAGGGTTTTTTACCATTGCATCGGTACTAAAATAATACAATATATATATATAATATTTATATATATATATATCTTGAGCTAGCACACACTGTTTCAATGAGTTCTAAAGTTTGAAGCCACCCTTAAAGGAAAGAACAAAAATAGAGAAAAATTTCAAAAAGAGCTCTTAGAATCATTGAAAAGAATAGAATTAATTATCAAGAATATATTTTGAGAATGGTGACAAAATAAATTTAAAAAATTTTGCTGCAATAATCAAAGCTAAGGAGGATATTTTCAATACCAAAATTATTCATAAAAATTCATAAAATGCTTCAATAAAAATTTTAAATTTCTTTAACAATTATAATAATTTTCTCTTATTTTAAGTATAAAACCATTACTTTTAGGGGCAGTTTAAAAAATTACAATGGGTTCCTCAAACTTTTGAAATATGTGTATATATATATATATATATATGGGATAATGATATATATTTATTCAGTATTTGTAGACATCAATTTATCTGAAAGGGAAGAAATACACTGAAAATTCTTTCAACCTCCTCAATACCTTTTCTTATTCAAATTAAAACAAAAGTCTCATGAAATATTTCTAAAGAGAAAAGTGGGCCCTCCTGAAAAACCAAACAAATCAAAAATATATATTATTCTACCCACTCTTTTTTCTGAACTATAATTGAAAAATTGTTTATTCAAATCAGTATAAATTTTTATTTACAAACATGTAAAGAGACTTAATTAATATAAGACAAAACAATAAGCTAAAACCTGAAGGAAGAATTCTAGTAAAAATTGCCACAAGGAATACATGTGAGAAACCTCAGGGAATTTAAATTTAGATTGTATGAATAGAAAATGGATATTCTACAGAAAACACATGCCTTAGTTGCTCACCATAATGTGACTGATGAAAATTTTGATACACAAAATGTTACTATAATTAAAAGAGAAAACAAGTCACTAAGAAGAAAAATATTTAGAAATTGCTTTAATTACAAGAACCATGCACAGGAAATTTGTATCCAGGTTCTTACAATTCACCATTCTTGGCAGATATTCTATTCTCACAGAAAAAGAATCAAAATGAAATTGGCAAGCTTATACAACCAAAACACATACAAAAAATCATCTTTAAATTAAAGCATATTTCCAAAATCTCTCATTCATGCCAATGTGTAATTGGATTAATATAAACATAAACTTAGTCTGATTAAGTCATAAAGTAAGAAACATGTCACAAAACTTTTTCCACTTGTCATATATATATATATATAAAATGCACTGTCCCATTGGTTTCAATGTATAAGGATCTGATAACTTAACCAGTTGATTCAGTTATGAATTTTGTGTGATAATTTTAAGTGTCACTTAAAACCCACAAGTGATTTGCAAAAGAGGCTGCATATGGAGCACGAATGAGAGTGATGGGATGAGGTCACTGTTAGATTGGCTGACCTTTTAGATCTTGCTCTTGCTTCTCAAAGACAATTCAGACTAGCAGATAGAAAACCACTGAGTCCCCTAAAACATGTTGATCTTCACTCTACCTGTTCCAAGGGTAAGTGCTCAAGAGTGATATATGAGGTATATTGACAGCTGACAAGTTGCTCTTCAGCTTGTCTTTGTATCTTAGCCATGGGCGTCCTACATTCCTGTAGCCCTGATCTAACTGGCTGTACATTAGGCTCTTGGGTATCCTGTCATCAGACATTCTTAAGACATGACCAGTCCACCGTAAATGAGACTGTAGGAGAAAAGTCTGATTCCTTCGGATTACACCTGTTAAACAGGACATTAGATGTCCTATCTTGAAGGTTAACTCCACAGATGGTACGCAGACAGCTCTTATGGAAAACATCCAGCTGGCATATATGGTACCTGTATGGTGTCCACGACTCTGTGCCATACAAAAGGATGGCAAGGACAACAGCTCTGTAAACCCAAATTATTGTATCCAGTTGGATACCCCACTCATCAAGGTTTGGTACTATCTACAATTCCTGGCATCTGTGAATGATCTTAAACCATATGCAAAAAAAATAAAGTGGGGTTACTGGAGATCAGCCTTGCTATATATGTGGGATCAAACAGATCACCCTTATTATCTTTGTATTTCATTGGTAACAGGTAAGTTCAACTCAAACAGTTTCTTTACCAGACTTGTCAATTTGTGGAACACATGCAAGAGAGGATATTTCCCCAACCATTACAATCTTAACCTCTTCTAGAATATGACCAACTTATATCTATCTTACCTATCCCCATAATATACATCTCTTTCTCCTTCCTTCAGACTTACAAAACTCTTATTCATTAACACTCTACATTGAGTGGCTCTTGGGCTGTCTGAGTGGAAATTTATTCTTGAAAAAACCAAATATAATGTGAAGCTGTATTGAAATGATTGTTTTATTGAACAGAACAGAAATGCTTTGCCAATATCCTGCAAAAGAAAAGGTGAGAATATCTGGAACTATTGAAATCTGAATTCAGAGTCTTAGATTTATGATAAAATCTGAACTTTTAATGGTTATTTGAGAACAATCAGGAATGTGAGGTTCACCCTAGCAAGGAGGTTCTCAATGAGCAACCAGTTTAAGACAAAATAAAGTTAAAATAAATGCTCCCAGAGATTCAACCTGATGGGTATTTATTGAGGACAGTATCCACATTGGAAAAAGCGGCCAATCAGGATTCACAGAACATCCTCACCTGGGTGTCAGAATGGAATTTAAGGCTGCCATATAAACCACCTACCAACTTGACCAGAGATATGGCTTAGTCAGACTCAACTTCAATTACAGTCGGGTAGTGTCTGTTGCTATTACCAAATTCTGCACTTGCTCAGTAAGACTCAATTTATATTACAGTGGAGCATTATCGTTTGCCACTAACAAACTTTACTTGGCACTGTGAACAGGATGCTAGTTGGGAACCTCCTTGCCAGGGTGAGCCTTACATTCCTGATTGCTCAGGAATGATTTTCTTAGCTTTTTGGATTGTTCAAGAAGTAGATTTTATTTACTTTTTGGTATAGAAAAAAAAATGAAGGAAAATGAATAAGTTTTATTTGTAAATCAAACATAAGAAGCCACAATATTTATTCATGAAAATCGTACCTACAATGACATCATCACAATTACAAGGTCTGGGATTTGGGATTTGGCTTTGGGTCAACAGACTAAATATTTGTATTGATCAAGAGGAAATGTAAGTGTATGAAAGAAGGAAAACATGGGATAAACTCTAAAAGAAATTGCTAAATACATCCCAATAAAAAAGATCTTTCTTAGGGTATAAAACCAACACTTAATCTTTTTTTAATAAAAGAAAGACAAAAAGACCATTTCTTCTCTATTGTTGGTAATTGGCCATAAAAGTGTTTTATACATTATACGGCAATGTCTTCAATTTGTTCTTTCCAAATTACATTATGAGAGTGCAAAGTAGACTAGAAGAAAATAAAGTGAGGACAATCTTGTGCAGCTAATCACCAAAGTGGAAGAGGCAAGATTTGGTTCCTCTAAATAAGGCCGTCTGGTTGCTAAGGTAGTTGCATATTTTCATCAGTACCCGTGGTTAGGGCCAGAATCTGTAAAGGCCAACATTTGGAATGTACTTCATATAGGGTAAATGAATGCAACACTTTTTGATATTACCTGTTTTAAATCACATGTAACTTCATGATGTGGATGATCAATGCTCTTCACAACTTCCTGTCCTTCATGACTACAAGCAATATTTGTAACCTTTCTATTCCTCCCAGCCCTGTTCTGCCATTCATTTATTATGTAGCTTACTCAATATTTTCTTTCTGCACCTCTTGCCTTCAGTATGTCCTGTGAGTGTCCAATTCTCGAAATTCTCTTTCCATTTATGTGTCCTGAAAATTTCCTTTTTGTTTTCATTTTCCTTAAAATTTCCTTGAAATTAATGGAAGTTGAATTGGTCTTGTATTATCAGTAGCAGCCTTGGAGCCTTACCAGAAGACAGAAATAGATCCTTTTTTCAGAGCAAAAGATGACATCCAAAAACTAAGCAAAGTATTAAGAAGTAGAAAAATGTAATTAGAAACAAAGAAAAAAAGTAGCAAACTGTTAATATCAGTCCTCTTACATGCCGACCTTCTTCAGGTGATTGAAATGTCGAACTGAACCCTTTATTTTGCTCACTGGTTCTAGTTCCACGTGCCATGTTTAATGGATGTCAGTTAACAGTTATCTTCTGTTAATTCCCCTTTCCAAGTTTTCCACTGCCTTAGCTGAGTATTGAACTCATACTCTTTGTGTCCTGTCACTGGATCTAACTAACGCCTTTATCCACTGTGCCATGTGTCCTTGAGGACATCTGTGTATGAATTTCTGGGTATTATAAACCTAATATCATCAGCAACCATTTTTTACCAGTCCCCATATTGCAATTTTACTTAATAAAGCACATCACAAAAAACTGTTGGAAATTCTAGGAAAGCTTGATATTTAGACTTTAGTACTTGCTTGATTTTCTTATCTCTGAATTGTTATTCCCATGTTTGGTTGTTTCTTTTGCTGATAACCATATATTCTATTTTCTTGCAAGCTTGACATATTTGGGAAGGATATTAGAATACTTCAGAACTTATACTGGGAGAAAACTGCTTGCATACAATTAGAAAATGAATTGAGCAGATACACAAAAATAGAAAGAGGTGTAAGACAAGGATGGATCTTCTCACCAGACTTATTCAACCTTTACAATGGGGTGATTCTGAGAGAATTAGAATTTCCACCAAGATTCATTATCGGCAGCCACAATGCTAACAACATAAGACATGAAGATGTTGTTAGAAGATGTTAGAAAGAAATGACTGGAACATCTACAGAAGGTAGTGAAGGAAAGCAAGGAGAACTTTAAGAAGACAGAATGCTTAGGTGTCAGCAAAAGAAACAGCCTAACATGTAAATTACAAATTGGAGATGCCAAATCAAACAGCTTAAATAACTGGGAAGTAATTTAACAAAAGCTAGAATGTGTAACATTGAAATCCAAAGAAGCATTGAGATAACAAAAGAAACTAAGCAAAGTATTAGGAAATAGAAAAATTTAATTAGTGTTGTGGTAGGATCCACCTAATTTGCATAGTGGAGTACCAACCATATAAATATGGTTGGTACCGGGAAGAAAGAGGAGGAATCAAGAGATTCAATCCAGAGACTCTGCCCGACTACGACTAAGTCAACACATTCTCCAGGAACGGTCTTCCCAGGAATATACAAAAGACTATATGTAAATATTGTATACACTTTCTTGTTTCAATAGATTTTGTTCTAAGTACATTTTGTGTTGTATTATTATTCCATGCATTAGTGAAGTTTCAACAATTAGAAACAAAGAATATATATAGGATATTTTGTCAAGAGCTAAATTATTCATAAAATGCTTTTTTATTTTTGTCATAATAAAATTTCTCTTTTTTTTTAACCATCTACGATAATTTTCTCTTATTTAAAGTTCAAAACAACTACTTTTGGAGCCAATTTAAAAATTACCAGGGTAGCCTCAAACGTTTGAACTGTAATGTGTGTATATATATATATATATATATATATATATATATATATATATATATATATATATATATATATATACTTTATCCGGCCCGTCAAAAAGTGTAAATTTTAAATTCATTTTTCATTTCACCTTTTGAAAGTGAAGTTTGAAGATCCAGAGAAAAATAAAATTCTCTGGTGAAATAAATTATTACAAATGGGGTGGTCTGTTTTTCTTTAAATTAAAATATATATATATATAAAAATAATAAAAAATATTTGAATTTTCATTTCTCCTCCATGTTTTATTTGAGAAGATTAAATAAAACCGCAACACATTAAATTGATAAACATTTCCTATTTCTTACTTATCCTATCATATATAAGTTTATATGTTCGTTCTGGTGTAAGCGTGTTATAGTGGAACAATTGAAGCCTCTTAGAAAGTTTCTGTAATAATGAGGTGACACAAATGGATAATCAATGCATTTTATGTCTAAGAGTTTGAAAAAGAAGGCATTCACCATTTTCAGCTAGTAACCTGTTAGTTATTGCTGGTCTGTTTGCTGTTTACTACCGAACAAATGGTGCTCTTCACAGTACATCAAATGTGAGCAGTACTTTTAAAACCAATAGCAGAAACTTGATCTTTCTGCAACCAGAGCAATAATTGTTTGGATAGGTCTTTGATCAATATCCATTTTCCTTGGATTCTGATCTCTTGAACTTGTTTTGTTATGTTAAGCAAGAATTTTACATAGTTTTCACCAAAGTTCCTTGAGAGGTTATTATTATGTTAATAACATGTCATTTACAATTGCTATCGTGAGCTTTAATGTTTTGTTTTGAATGGCAAAAGCTTGAATCTTATCAGCAAAGTTATCTCATCAATTCTAATGTTCTGCATTGGCAAAGTTATTTAAACATAGAAGATGTTTAATGCACAAAGGTCATTTAAAGATGAGCAATTTTGTAAACTTTGTGCAAATACAGATCATATATAGATATGCACAAAAACAATGTTGTAATTTAGTGAAATCGGAAAAATAAAAAAAACTAAGGAATAAAATTAATAGCAATAAATATATTAGATGTATTCTATCAATAATGCCTGCATTAATTCCTGAGCTCTGACAGAATCTTTCTTCCTGATTTTCAATATATTTCTATAGTGAAATCGATTTCAATGCGCTTTTATGGATGGATTGACCAGTCAAGAATGAAGGATAAGGATTTAGTAAAATCTAAGTTTTTACGGAACAGCCTGCACAAGGGAATTGTGTAGAGTGGTCAATTTCCTATGCCCTGCAATGGACATTTTCCCCATCATAGCATTATGTCTCATACAGATGTCAGATAATGCTACGATTGCATAGCTGTATATTGGCCATTGAGGTTTGTCCGCCTTTTGCCAACCCTCTCCACACAGGTTTGAATTTAGAGTTTTTGTTCAGTAGAGTGAGTAGCCATGGTTAAAGGTAAATAAATAGCAGAACTGTCCAACAAACAAAATTGACAAAGTTTGCAATAAACAAGAAGAAGAAAAAAAGAACAAGGCAAAAAATAATAGAAAGCAAGACGAATTAACAGTAATAAAGCAAAGCAACAGTAATACTGCAAAGTTCACAAACTAAGAATTGGGGTTGACACACAAGAGCAAATTTGGAAAAGTGAACATAGTGTTCAGAGTTCAAGACAAGACAGACCAGGACTGAGTCAGATGAAACCAAGAACTGGCTTATTTTGTTGGTTAGGAAGAAATCCCAGCATGCATTTGTGTGTTTCTGTCTATAAATTGGGGAGAGAAAAGTATTTTGCAATTATTCCTAGCAGGATTGAAACCAACACAGTCTGAATTAAGCTGTAATAGAAAACAATTAATAATATTAAGATGAAAGTAAATAAATTTCAGAAATCTCCAACAGAGTTGACAAATAGGCGTTAACAAGAAAAAGAAAAGAACAGGGCAAAAAATAATAGAAAACAAGCAAACAATATATGCAAGGCAAATTAACAATAATAAGTCAAATCAACAGTAATAAGGCAAAAAGTTCACAAACTAAGAATTCGGGTTGATGCACAAAAGCAAGTTTAATCAAGTAAACATAGCATTCTAACTACAAAACAAGACAGACCATGACTGAGTCAGATGAAACCAAGAACTGGCCTATTTTATTGGCTTGGAAGAAATCCCATCCTTTTGTGTGTTTCTGTCTATAAATTAGGGAGCGGAAAGTGTTTTGTTGTTAATCCCTATCAGGATTAGGAGCAACACCTTCTCCTATATTGGTTAACAACCAATCTGTCATGCTTTTTATCTATAGCTGGTAGGTGAAGCGATGAATTCATTACTTTCTCAAGGATATTTCTCATTCCAAGCCATTATTTCCACACAGAACATCAAATCTTGCTGAACATGGTATTCTGCTTACAGCCACATCGCATTCAAACATCTGTTCACATCTGACCACTGAACTAAGGAAGAGAACCTGCTGAGTAAATGGATGACTGCTTGGAAATACTATATATATATATATATATATATATATATATATATATATATATACACAGGTAATAATTCTGTTGGTATATAGTCCAAGTGGATCCTAATAATATAAAATATTACAACTGATCCACAAAAAGAGCTCAATGTATTTATTATAACAGAACATATAAATTAGATAAGAGAGAAATGGAAAATTGTTTATTTAGCTCTGTATCAATTTTTCAACTACTGTCTCTTTTAAGTATTTAATGTTAAATTTCTAGTTCCAATATGCAATATAATCCACCATTTGAGTTGAATAAAGCTAATGCATCGACATTAGTTGAAATAGTCTACACTCATGAAGTAATTTTGGATTTCTCTATTATATATATGTAACACAAAAAAGTATGTTAAATTTCTGGAAAAATTACTGTACCAAAAAACAGATGTATAAAAAGTGCTCAATGCAGCAGTTTTAAAAATAAACAGACATGCAGAACAAGCTACAATATTTACATTATTCGGACTATCGTCCTCATCTTTGTCGCCATATTTATTACAACGTTTCGGCTGTTGTATGCTCTGGCCTTCTTCAGGTGGTTGGAATATCGAACTGAACACTTTATTTTGCTCACTGGGGTAGACTGTTCTAGTTCAACGTGCCATGTTTGATGGATGTCAGGTCAGTTATCAGTTATCTCCTGTTAATTTCCCTCTGAATGTTCTCCACTGCCTTAACTGGATATTGTAAATAATGTACATAATACCTCATCTTGGAAATATAGACAGATACTGAAAGGCCGAAACGTTGTAATAATATGGCAACAAAGATGAGGACAATAGTCCGAATAATGTAAATAGTGTACATAATACCTTATCTCAGAAATATAGACAGACTCAGAACAACCTAATACAATAAAAAGAGGTAAAATACCGTACACGACTGTGGTTTCAACTGCTAGTTCTCATGAAGTGGCTGGGTAATAATAAGATGATGCTATAATAATATAACAATCAACAACAAATAATTAGTAAAAATGTTAACGAACATTGCTATAAAATAGCCAGAAAACTTCAGATCCACAATTATTTCTACTAAATAACCTGTTGAATAATTAGAAATATTTTATAATTTGTCAGCAGACAAAAAGATAAAAGAAAATACAGCGTATGTCCAGACGCCTCATATCTACATCCCCTTCAGGATCCAATAACTCCTTTAGGCAAAGCCATAAAAGCTACTAAAATGCAATGGGTTATGTAGAGTAGGACAGGTTGATGTATTATATGGAGGGGCACATCCATAAGAACAACATTGGTAACGCATCCATGAAATGGATTAACCTGGCCACATGCAAGACATGGCATGCATGTCAACAATGCAAATATAAACAAAGCTCATGGAAGGCCTGGGTTAGACAGATTACAACTGTCACTCAAGAACTCTGCAGGTTTTACTGTGAGTGAATGGAACTGAGATGACAATGAATGAATAGGGTTCAAGGAGACAGATGATGAAGATTGACATTGCATTTGAATTTCTGAAGATTGTAGTGAACAAAAAAGGAAGTCAGAACGGAGTTTAACAAATGAAAAGGAAGCGTTAGCATAGAACATATGTTTACACTTAGAAATTTCAACAGTAACACAATGAGACCTAACTACCAATCTAGCACTACACTCAAATACATAAAGTTGAAGTACCAAAGATGAAAAGTTCATTAGAACAAATATGAAAATATTTATAGAAAAAGCGAAAAGAAGCTACATTACAGTAACAGGATAGTGACTGAATCGGGACTGATAATTTTGCAAATTCTTTGTTGGATTTTGTCAAGCATCTTTAGATATATAGCAGACACCAAATGATAGAGATTAGCATCAGTCATGCTGATGGAAGGCAAAAAAAAAGGGGTTAAGATGGTGAATAAAAAACAGGTTCATTTGGGAGGCTTTAAAATAAATAAACTATTTCTTTCCCCATTTAAAAACTGACTGAAAGTCATTTTTAAGATCAGCTACCTATTGAATTTTATTAAACCTATCAGACTTAATATTGGAGTAAATAACTGTGTCATCAGCATTCAAGAACTGATGACATTAGGAAGATGTCCTTGATGCAATTAAAGAACAGAGTCTGTGAAAGATTAGAGCCCTAGGGGACACCCACATTTATATAAAAAAATCGAGAAGAGTGGTCATTCAATTAGATAAGAAAGATTGTATCAAATCACAATTAGATAAGAAAGATTGTATCAAATCAAAAAAATCAGCCAGAAACACCATAACCCATCAATTTTTGATAAAGATCAGCATGCCAAACCCTGACTAATGCCTTCAAGATATGTAATAGGACAGCTTGACCCTTTTAGCAATAACCATTAACATATCAGTAATAACCATTAACACATCATTAGTTGACCGAGAGAAGTGAAAGTCATATTATTTGACAGAAAGGGAGATGCTCAAACAATTTGAAATTTATTGGAGCCTTTAGTACTTTGCCAAACAAAGGTAGAAGATTAATAGGTTGACACTTCAAAGGATCAAATTATTTGCCATTATTAGCTTAAAAACAATTACTACACAAGAGGATTTCCAACAATCTGAAAAGCAAGAAGCAACAAGTAATCTATTGTAGAGCTTGGAAAGAACTTTTGCCAATTCAGGAGCATATTTTTTCAAGATAATTACAAGAATTCCATCAAGTCCACATGCTTTGTGGGGATTAAGTTTGGGGATTACAGCAGAAATCATGGACAGAGTCATATGCATATCAATTAGTGCTAAGTGAAAAGTCAGAACTGGATACTCCAGATGAATCAAGAGTAGAATTGGAAGAGAATTTATGAGAAAATTGTTCTGCTTTATCAATAGAAGACGATATCACTTCAAATTCACTGAAGAGTGCAGATACTTATTTAACAAACTCTCATATAGCTACCAGTAGTCATGATAACCAAACTTGTGAGAGGCTATATTGTGCCTAACTCCATCAGTGAACACTGACATAGCCTAACTGAGGACACATTTGCAACTATTATATGTAGACTCAAAGAGGTGTCTGCTGTGATCAGAGCTATCATGTTGGTATAGCTGGAAAAAGTGAATTCTGTGTGATATAGTGGCTGAACAGGAATGTGTGACCCAAAGAGAAGATTGTGGTTTCACCTTGTATTAACAAGATGGCATAGAATTTTCAGTGCCAGAAAACTTAGAGGCACAATTTATAATTGGAGGGTTAAAAATTTTGCTCTCAGGGGAATTGCAAAGAAAATCATAATTAAATCTCAATCAATATGCTGGTAACAATAAGTCATTTTGTGGACAAGTTGTTCATGCCTAATATATGAGTCAAAAGAAATATGAACATACACTACAGCATGATCTGAATTGCTAAGAAGGTAGAGTTACTATGCATGACAAGAATCAGGAGAGGAGGTAAGCAACAAATTGATTAAAGATGTATGCATGTCAAGGTTATTAGGGAAATGTTGAGGAAGATATTTAAAAAATATGACTCAAGTTTTTCGGTTAATGTCTTGGTTTTGTAGCAATTTGCAGTATTGGTAAAAAACTACCTACAACACAGCCTATTCCATGTTTAATTTCCTTATCCCCTCTACTAAATTTGTTATAATGGATCCATACACGCTGGTATTTAAAGGATTAATATATATTAATACCACATCAATAAGACTTCTCATGTCACACAAATGATAGTCACTGATTTTGCATTTCTCCATAAAAAATTGAAATCTTCTGATGCCTTGGTCAGCTATCGGGGAATAAAAGAAACAAAAGAACATGCATGAATGAGCTTGTCTGTTTCGGTTATTGCATTTGCGCTTTGTGACCAAATATAAAGACATGTGCCTTCAGAGATCAATCAATCAGTGAGACGGAATTCTTGTTGGACATGATACTTGTCAAAACAAAACACAAGGACAAAGACCGTCCACTTTCAAAACTTATAACTAGTGTTATTTGAAGAGAAAGATATCAAATTCCAACCAAAAATATTGCCATTTGATTTTTATACTAAAAAAAAAGGAAATAGAATCAAATTTCAGTATCTGTCTATATTTCTGAGATGAGGTATTATATACACTATTTACATTGTTTAGACTATCATCCTCATCTTTATTTCCATATTTATCACCCTTCAGCATCTGTCTATATTTCTGAGATGAGGTATTATGTACACTATTTACATTGTTTGGACTATCATCCTCATCTTTATTTCCATATTTATCACCCTTCAGCATCTGTCTATATTTCTGAGATGAGGTATTATGTACACTATTTACATTGTTTGGACTATCATCCTCATCTTTATTTCCATATCACCCTTCAGCATCTGTCTATATTTCTGAGATGAGGTATTATGTACACTATTTACATTATTCGGACTATTGTCCTAATCTTTGTCGCCATATTTATTATGTTTCGACCGTTGTACACTCCGCCTTTCGTCAGGTGGTTGAAATGTCGAACTGAACCCTTTATTTTGCTTGCTGAGGTAGACTGTTCTAGTTCTATTTCCACGTGCCAAGTCTAATGGATGTCAGCATAGAAATGAATACAATATAGGAACCAGTAATAAAGAATACCAGAGAAAAGCAATAATAACAATGAAAATTGTGTTATGAATTCTGATAAAAAATATAAATGATGACAGCAAAAATTGCAATATCAGTTCTGGTAAAAAAACACACACACATGTGTGTATATATATATATATACATACATATATATATATATTATGAAATGGACAAAGTCCGACAATTATTTTAAGACATTTTTATGTTTATACATTCTTTTTATCGATACAAATATTTAAGTAAATGCTCTGTTTTATAATAAACAGTATTACACAACATTTACCGGCCTGAATATGACATTTCCGTATAGGATACAGTTTCGATTCCTGCCAGAGGATGCATATTTTCTATAATTTCTCGGACATTCAGGCATAGTGTACATAATACCTCATCTCAGGAATATAGACAACTGCTGAAGAAGGCTGGAGTGTACAATGGCCGAAACATAATAAATATGGTGACAAAGATGAGGACAATAGTCTGAATAATGTAAACAGTGTACATAATACCTCATCTCAGAAATACAGAGAAATCAATGGTAGGACTTAATACAAATAGATTCCAAAATGATTCAGAATAATTCTTCCTCAATTCTGATATGCATTTGTTATAATAACAGGATCATTGCTAGTTTTTGTAAATGTTTAGCTATTGCTGAGCCAGGTGCATTTGTGCACTTGTGCAAAATGACAACTTTACCGTTACAAATACTGGCTGGTACATGCTCATTGAGTCTTTTATTTTTTTTTTTTTATTTGTAATATATACTTTATTATTTTATATCATGAATGAGAGAAGAAAATATTCTTCAATATTAATAAAAAATATAAGCATATTATGTTCTTTAAAAAGTAGTCCAGTAAGATAACTTGTTTTCTTTATATTATTTACATTGATCAGACTGTGGTCCTCATCTTTATTGTCATGTTTATGACATTTGTAATATTCTAAATTATTACAATACCTCATCTCAGAAATATAACTTGTTTTATATTGTAAATATTCTTTCCCAGAATGTTTTTACTTTCCAAAAAGTAGCAGACAATTTTCCAGTATTTGTTGGCGATATTGTTTTTTCTCTTTAAGTGTATCATAAATTCTTATGAAATAAGAAAGAACGTTTCTCAGACAGATATTTTATTGTAAAAAGACCAGTCATCTTTGAAATTTTTCCTCTTCAACAAAATTAGTGATGCCAAATGCAATTTAAAATAAATTATATTCCTTTTTTAATTTGGAGAATAATAATTGAGAAAAAAAAAATAAAACAAATTTTACACTATTTACATTATTTGGACTATTGTCCTTATCTTTGTCGACATATTCATTACAACATTTTGGCCGTTGTAAGCTTCAGACTTATTCAGGTGGTTGGAATGTCGAACTGAACCCTTTATTTGGCTCACTGGGGTAGACTGTTCTAGTTCCACGTGTCATGTTTTTAATGGATATCAGTTATCTCCTGTTAATTCCCCTCTCCACGTTCTCCACTGTCTTAACCGGCTATTGAACTCACACTCTTTGGGTCCTGTCACTGGATCTAAGTAATGCCTTTATCCACTGTGCTATGTGTCTGTGACATCTTTTAAAACATGGCACGTGGAACTAGAACAGTCTACCCCAGTGAGTGAAATAAAGGTCTCAGTTCAACATTCCAACCACTTGAAGAATGCCGGAGCATACAACAGCCAAAGCCTTGTAACAAATATGGCTGCAAATATGAGGGCAATAGTCTGAATAATGTAAATAGTGTACATATTACCTCATCTCAGATACATAGACAGATACTGAAAGGCTGAAATGTTGTAATAAATATGGCAAAAAAGATAAGGACAATAGTCCGAATAATGTAAATAGTGTACATAATACCTCATCTCAGAAATATAGACAGATGCTGAAGGGTGATAAATATGGAAGCAAAGATGAGGACAATAGTTCAAATAATGTAAATAGTGCACATAATACCTCATCTAAGAAATATAGACAGAAAACAAATTTTGTTTGAATTTTTGTGGTGGGGCTTTCTTACTATTGCATATTGTTTGTTTTGGACCAGTTTCCTTGAACCCCTGAATAAAGAGTTTGATCCTCACTGGGTACTGCAGAGAAAATTCAACAATAAATAACTGAACAAAGGTTACTTGCTATACTGTAAAATCAACCCACCTAACTTGATGTGGGGTTATGGTTGAAAGTGCTAGTCTGGAGGGCAATTGCTACTGAATAACAAGTTCCGTCCTCAATTGGTGCCCCATACAAAATTTCCCAAGGTTGACATCTAAAATCAGCCAACCTAACACAGTGTGTAGTAATGATTAGTGAGACTAGTCTAGTTGATTATAACTGCCAATTAGTAGGTCTGATCCTCCCTTGGTGTCTCCTACAAAAAGTTAATATTACCGGAATCAACAAGGATTGACATGTAAAACTGTCATTGTCTTCCTCAGATTATTTTGGATGGGGTAGCACCTTCATTCTTTCACAGATGTTTGTTGTATTTAGATTCTTTATCAAACAATAATTTATTTAATCCCCATAAATATGCAGTTCCCACATTATCACTTTCCTTGGAGATTTTAGAACTTGTAACTGTCAATTCCTCTACACACACACAAACACATACATACATGCACTCACGCACACAGAGGGTGCAATGGATAAATTGTCATTTAAATTGTGTGAAAATGAAACTGTCATCTCATTTTAAAAGATATATTTATCAAAATTACACTAAAATATCTTCAAATAAGAGTAAATTTATTCAGTAAAATTGCCATTGGTTTCAACCACGGCATCCAGACAACTTTGAAATCTCCTTCAACACTTCTGGATGGTGGTCTTGTTTAAGTTGGTGAATGCTGCCATAATCCTTGGTTTCAGTTCATCTTTGCTATTACAAGGAGTTTTGTTGGTCTCTCGCTCAACTGCACCCCACACATAATAATCAACGATTTGAAGTCTGGGGAGTTAGGTGGTTAGATTTAAGGGGTGATGTGGTCATAGAAATTGTCTGACAACAATGACTTGGTTCTTCTGCTTGTGTGGCATGGTGCCGAGTCCTCTTCCCAGATTTAGGGTCTTCCAGCAACCACCCTCTTGACACAGAGCAGCACTACCTCTTCAAGGCACTTGATGTAGGCCTCTGAATCCCTGTGGGAAAATGAATTGAGGCATAATGTCACCTTCATTTGTGATCACTCCAAACATCATAATGTTGACTGGCTTTGTCATTCAACTCTTTTTGAATCCTCTACACTCTTTTCAGACTGCAACCCAAATACCCCCCCCCAACCGAAATGGCCTTCATTGATTTTTGACTTCTAATTATTCTTGGGAATCTCAACTGTCTTTCTTGGTGTGTGTAGTATTGTATGTAAATGAGATACTGCTATAAAAGCAGAATGCCATAGTGAATGCCAGTCAATCTACCCTGTGTTGACCTGACAAAGTCTATTCCAGAAAGTACTCTACTTCATAACAATATGGCATCACCACAATGGATGAACCAAAGCATGTACAAATGTGGATTAGATGTTAGCCACGTAGGCTAGGGTAAAGAAACTGAAAGACAAGAAAGCCTCCAGAGGGGAGAATGAAATTAGTGATTTATTTTGGGCTTTGGCAGGATGTGAAACCATAAAGAAAATATCCATTATGGTGTAAACCAAAGTACTGGGAGACTTAACATATGTGGAAATTTCAACCATTATAAAAAGAAACATTCAACAACAAAAAAAAAGCTGGTTATTGCAGAGAGAACAAAATTTCTGGAAAATAGAACCCAAATGAAACCATATTTATATAGATTGAAAGAAGCATCAAGATATTGCGAATATGAAAAACTGGATTTGAGAGAAATATCTATAGAACATGAATTGATCCTTCCAAAATTAATTGAAGACATGTATGATGTTACATACAAACAAAATGGCTACAAGAAAATGAAATGAATTTAGAAGCAAGTGTAGAATTTTTTTTTTTAAAATGGCTGAGACCAGAGTTTTAATAACAATGATTTTGGCAGCATTCCCCAACTTAAACAAGGAGACTGTCCAGAAGAGATGCAGGAGATTCTGAATCCGTCTGTAGGCTGTGGTTGAAGCCAGTAGCGATTTTATTGTATAAGTTTACTCTTTTCTATTTCAAGATATTTTTTGAGTAATTTTGGTAAATATACCTGTTAAAATGAGATGTCAGTGTTATTTTCATTTTTGTGTAATTTAGATGAAAATTTATCCATTGCTCCCTGGATATATATATATATATATATATATATATATATTTTTTTTAAGCATTACGCCCCAAGCAAGGCGTGAAGCCACTAGGATGAAAGGGGTTGCGGAAGATTTGAAGCGAGAGCAGATAGGAGTTATAGGAGAAGGATAGTGGGTAGATCAAGGTAAGTGGAGATGTCGATTGACATTACATTTGAATAGTTGGAGATTATAGCCTTCAGGGAAGCAGTAACTGGGGAGGGTGTTCCACTGGCGAGAGGTGCGAGGTATGAAGCTATTGGAGTAGAAGAGACGGCTACATTTGAGAGTTTCTACGGTGTAAGGGTGGGAGCGGGATGCCAGCCTCATAGGGCGCTTGAATTTATGGAGTCTGGGAACCAGTGAAAGCAGCTCGTCAGAGCAGTTACCATGGAAGTATTTGTAGAAAAGACAGAGAGAGGCGACGGCGCGTCTGTGAGAAAAAATATAAAAAAGTAAAGATATATGCAAAAGAATGAAAAAGCTTAAGAAAATGAATGGCCTTGAAATTTTATTTTAACCATTTCACACCAAGTAAGGCAATGATGCCATTATGACGCAGGGGTTTAGAGGGAGTGAAGGAGTAAAAGTTGACTTTCATGAGGGGAAGTAAGAGAAAAGACAATAAAGGACAAGAGGAAGACAAAAGAGGGAAATTGATGTTGCATTTGATTTTTTTAACATTGTTCTTGGCAGGGAAGCAAGAAATTGGAAAGGAGTTCTACAGGCAAGAAATGTGAGAAAAGAAACTGTTGAGAAATTGAAAAGAAGTGACAGTTGGCAGAAAATGTTTTATTCTTCAGAATGACAATTTCAACCAACACTTTGATAAATTAAACTCCAGGGAAGATCAAATCATTAGGTTGGGACAATTTACTTCTGCCTCTGCATTCAATAGATTTAACAGCTTCAAATCAATGAGACACTTGCCCAGTAGCAAAACCCTCAAGAGTAGAGAAGAGAGATCAATTCACCTGCCAATTCATTTTATGCAGAATCCTACAATTTTTTTTTTTAAAGCATTTCACCCCAAGCAAGGCAGGAAGCCACTAGCATGCAAGGGGTTACAGAGAGTTGGAGCCAGAGCAAATATGAGCGATAGAGAAAAGGATGAAGAAAAGGATAGGGGATAGATCAAGGCATCTGGAGACGTCGATTGACATTACATTTGAATAGTTGGAGATTATAGCTATCAGGGAAATAGGAAAAGGGGAGGGAGTTCTACAGGCGAGAGGTGCGAGACATGAAGCTATTGGAGTAGAAGAGACAGCTACATTTAACAGTTTCGACAGTGAAAGGGTAAGAGCGAGATGTCAGCCTAGTAGAACACTTAAATTCATGAAGTCTGGGAACCAGCGAAAGCAGCTCATCGGAGCAGTTAATGTGAAAGTATTTGTAAAAAAGACAGAGAGAGACGACGACACGTCTGTGAGAGGTCGACTGCAGACAAGATGCTAGATCAGGGCCAGTTGCACTGCATATTCATCTCTGGATTTTAATGCAGAATCCTTTCAACAAAGAATGAAATTATTCTTGTTACATTTCAATTCTTCCCCGAAAAATGTAATATTACTTTTCAAACAAAGTCCTATTTGCATTCTATTAAGGCAGAGCCAGTGCATATTATCACCAACCCTGACCCCAAACCAGAGTAGGGCCAAGCCTGATTGAGAGCCCATGGGCAGTGCTTTGTGACCCTATCTTATTAACATTTTGCTTTTTTTACCTACATTTATATATGTCAAAAATTAGACTAAGCACAAAAAATTTTGTAGATTTTGGCATCATTTGGTGGGGGTCTATATTTTTTCATCCAAATCCATGAATTTGTTTTGCTCATGCTAAGTCTTGAAAAACACTATTTATATTCATAATGTTGAATGTTAAAATTCTTCAACATTTTAACAAGAATAATGTCAAAAATTTAAAGAAGTCACTGCAATTAACACCCCAATAAACTTACTAAGATGGACTTGTCTTCCATTTTGAGTTATGACTTCAAAAATTGCTGCAAAAAATTGATTTATTTGAGATGGAATGATCTATTATTATATGTCTCTAATTTGTATTTAGATACATTGTATTTTTATTTAAAATTTTTCTACTTGAATTGTTCACCTATATTGCATACAATCCATTATTGTACATTATTAGGTTATAATAAAAATTGTATTTTATATGAATACTACCTTATGAAAATTGAGATATAGTTGAGTTGGGGTAGGGTTGCATATCATACTCTCTCTTGCAATGGCCATGCATTTAGGGTTAATACATTTGGATTTTATTGTTTTTTTATACATGAGAGAATCCAATTGTCTTACCAAAGAAGTAGTTCCAAGTGCAAGAGGATATTTAAAATTAGGATTACTATTCTTTTTCTATCTTATTCTATTCATATCTTATTCTGTCAGCGGCTATTGATGTTCCTTTTATGTAGATTCTTTCAACAAGGAAGTACTTTCAACTGGTAGAAACTATAATATGATGACATTTACAAAGGTAGACAAACTATAAGATTTAAACTGAAATATTTAATTTTGTTATAAGAAAATAAAAAAAATATGTGGGAAATTCGGGACTAATTAGTTAAATAAATAAAAACAGAAAATAATTACCAGAAGTTATATTTTTCTATCTATCTTGGTCAGTCCCAATCTCTCTCTCTGTCTATCCCAGTCTATCCATATCTATCCATATTGTTTTGTCCATATCTCACTCTCTCTATCATGGTTTTCCATATATCTCTCTCTATCTCGGTCTGTCTCTCTCTCTCTCTATCTATCTTGGTCTGCCTCTACCTATCTATCTATCTATCTATCTCGGTCTGTCTCTACCTATCTATCTATCTATCTCGGTCTGTCTCTATCTATCTGTCTATCTCGGACTGTCTCTACTTATCTATCTGTCTATCTATCTATCTATCTCGGTCTGTCTCTACCTATCTATCTATCTCGGTCTGTCTCTATCTATCTGTCTATCTATCTATCTATCTCGGTCTGTCTCTACCTATCTGTCTATCTCGGTCTGTCTCTACCTATCTGTCTATATCGGTCTGTCTCTATCTATCTGTCTATCTATCTATCTATCTCGGTCTGTCTCTACCTATATATCTATCTCGGTCTGTCTCTATCTATCTGTCTATCTCGGTCTGTCTCTATCTATCTGTCTATCTATCTCGGTCTGTCACTACCTATCTGTCTATCTATCTATCTATCTCTCTATCTATCTATCTATCTTGGTCTGTCTCTACCTATCTATCTATCTATCTTGGTCTGTCTCTACCTATCTATCTATCTCGGTCTGTCTCTATCTATCTATCTATCTATCTATCTATCTCAGTCTGTCTCTATCTATCTATCTATCTATCTCGGTCAGTCTCTATCAATCTATCTATTTCAGTCTGTCTCTATCTATCTATCTATCTATCTATCTATCTATCTCTCTATCTGTCTGTCTCAGTCTGTCTCTATCTCAGTCTATCTGTCTATCACAGTCTGTCTCTTTCTATCTACCTATCTATCTATCTCGGTCTGTCTCTATCTATCTAACTATCTATCTCGGTCTGTCACTACCTATCTATCTATCTAGGACTGTCTATATCTATCTCTCTATCTATCTTGGTCTGTCTCTATCTATCTATCTATCTCAGTCTGCCTCTATCTATCTATCTATCTATCTATCACAGTCTATCTGTCTATCTACCACAGTCTGTCTCTATCTATCTATCTATCTATCTATCACAGTCTGTCTCTATCTATCTGTCTATCTATCTATCTATCTCGGTCTGTCTCTATCTATCTATCTCGGTCTGTCTCTACATATCTATCTATCCATCTATCTATCTCGGACTGTCTCTATCTATCTATCCATCTATCTTGGTCTGACTATCTATCTATCTATCTATCTCAGTCTCTATCTATCTATCTATATCAGTCTCTATCGATCTATCTCTCTCAGTCTCTATCGATCTATCTATCTATCGGTCTGTCTCTACCTATCTATCTATCTATCTCTCTCCGTCTGTCTCTACCTATCTATCTATCTCTCTCGGTCTGTCTCTATCTATCTCTCTCTCTCGGTCTGTCTCTATCTATCTCTCTCGGTCTGTCTCTATCTATCTATCTATCTGTCCTTATCTCTTTATATTGGCCTGTCCCTATCTGTCTGTCTATCAATCTTGGTCTGTCCTTATCTGTCTATCTACCTATTTCGGTCTCTATCTATCTCCCTATCTAAGTCTGTCCATATGTATCTCAGACTAATAACCCCATCTTTCTTAATATCTTCACAAAATTTCATCCATTGTGCCCTCTGACCTCCTACTAATAACCTTTTGATCTGAAGCTTTTATTCAATCTATTGTTTGGTAATGGCCTATCTTAGTTCATTGTCCTTTTTGTACTACTCAGTTATTACTTGTTTTATTATTTCCACTGAGTCTGAAAAGTTATCATTATTTACAGACGGATTTATGGACTCATCTTTGTTGTTGTTGTTATGATAATGTTTTGGCAATTTTACCTTCTCACCTTCTTCAGCTATCAATCCAGTTAATCTTCAGGTAATTTCAAACGTAATCTTTTATTCAATCTACCCAGGTTGTTCTCTTTCTACTGACCATGTCTAGGGATTTTCTCATCTTACTAAATTGACTATTTTAGTATTGTTCAGTTCTTGTTAGTCCTGATTCTGAGTATATTCATACTATCAGGCTCAGGGATTGAACTCACAATTACTCAACCACTAACCAATGTTTTAACTCTCTAAGTCATTGTCTTAATGTAATGATATCTTCCCATTCGAAAAATTTAGACAAAAAACATCTCCCTCAAGTTAGTGTCTTCTCTTCTAAATGTTGATTTGTTTAAAAAGTGGGTTTCTTTCTCTGTAATAAAGAGACTATCATTCTTGAGATTTTGACGTCAGTCATCTGAAGTGATAAAGATAATTGGGATGATTTTGACATGCTCGACTGGATAAGCCATCTTGCAATGAGAATTTTTCATTAGAATCAGAAAGAGACATTTGAAAATTCTGGTACACATAATGAGGAAAGAGGGTTTGTAGAATTTGACACTCAAAGGACATTGAAAGTAAGAGGGACAGAGGGAAACACAAGTAACTGTAAGTGTAAGCGTTCTCAAAGCAAATTTGTCGCAGATTACTTTCACAACAACACAAAGAAAAATCACTAAGTACAGACTCGAGTATCGGGGACAGAAAGAAATGCTGAAAACTCTGTTCATCGGTACTATCTTAAATCACAATGCGTGTAACCAGTCAGTAAAATAACTCACTCTCCAACAAACGCCGTAGCCAAAAATGCCCGAATTTTCCTTCCTCCGAATCGAGAACACCAACTGCGTTTATCAGCAGAACCTATTTTTTTCATTCGTCGACAGCTGGGATAGGATGCTCTGTAATTTGCATATCAAAATACTCTTATAGCGACTCCTGCGACAGACTTGTTTCTTTCTTCCATCACAGAATACACGCAATGCGCTGTCGCTTGGGTTGACGAGGTAAGTCGCCGTTTTCTTTGCTATAAGATTTTTGCTGACTACTTTTTGGTAATCCTTCTTCGGCAGATCGCACACAAAACACAAACTTTTTTTCCGAGGTACCTGATTATCTCTTTCACTACAGTAACCTACATAACAAACCTGTATAAATGGTCGGCAGAACAGAGACTGGGAGGGCTGGTGAAAAGAAAACTTATTAAGAGCTACAAAGATAGGAAGTTGTGGAGAGTCACGATCGCCCATGTCCTGCAAAAAAGAATCTTGTCATACCAACATACATTTCTGATGGCCAACGATATTCATTTAAACATTTGCAATATCATAAAAATGATATATAAGGTAAGTATAGTTATTTCAAAGCATTTCACTTATGTATTTAGTACAAGCAGGTTGCCAGTTTTCTGGCAGATTTAATCCAGATGAAATTAAAAGCAGACTGTAAATCTGTCGGCCAACTGGAAGACAGCTAAATTCTTTATATTCTCGACAAATTTTCAGCTAATTTAAGAGTAGAACAATTGGTTAAGTCTACTAACAACCAGACTTCACATGCAACTCCATGACCAATGCATACTATAAAGTGTGTATATATATATATATAGTAAATTCTGGTAAGCTTATCAAGATATTTATCAAAGAATTTAATGTGAGAAATGTTTATTTAATTTAGATATCTAAGAATCTGAATGCACTCAAGGCACGAGAAGTGAATGATTAACAGGTCTGAGATGTATTATTGAATTATTATCATGTCACCTCTTTTGGTCTGGTGAAATGGATAATCAATATGATTGGGCAACCAAGGGTGCTAACTCATTTGTTGATTAATTTTTTAATGGCATAGTGACTCCCTATGGGTCATTTAATGCTAAAATTTAATTTTCTTTGGAGCTTTGAAGTAATAAAAATTTCATACACTTAATTCTGTTTTCATAGTTGAATACTTAGTAGATGATACTCAGCTTTTGGCTATACACATGTTTGTGTGGACATAATTACTTGAAGCAGTGATATGTGTCTTTTATGTTGTAGATTTGTTTATGTTATATTTTAGAATACAGTTTGATTAAGAAATTGTAGGATAAAATATGGATTAGTGCTATGAAAGAGTTCTTTTATGTTGGGTGTTTGATTTTGCTTAGTGGCATATCAACACCTCTATGGGTTATTTAATACTGGAATCTAAATATTTTGAATATAGTTTTATAGCTTCAACTACAGATAAAATATATTGTTGAATAATAAATGCTAGATATTTATAACTAAATATATTGTTGAATAATAAATGCTAGACATTTATAACTAAATATATTGTTGAATAATAAATGCTAGACATTTATAGCAAAATGCTATAAATATGTAGTGTTTGTTATTTTTTATTTCTATAAAAATGTATTTTTATATTTTCATAGTCTTTGGGGGTTCACTATTTTCCCATAGGTGGGGGCCTAACAGGTGCTACCACCCCAGGTCAGGGTAGACCTGTGAACAACAGCAGTTAAGAGGTGGTTCCATGGTTTTCAAAACCTGCAATTTCCTAATCAGAGGCCTTGCTGCCAGATGTAGTTTATCATCATACACCAAGGGTGCTGGGAAATGTGTGTTGTGACATTAGCAACATGTGATATGTTCATGTGCATTTTTTTAATATATATTTGAAGTTTGGGCTCTTAATTTATAATTGGTTTTTACTCATTGATGGTTGTTTTTATTGTATGAGTATTGTTTCATTGATAATAAGTCTATTTTTTACTATTTGATTGGCATTGTTTCTCTGCAGCTATGTAATGTTCCTATGTTCCTTATGCTGATGGCACTTTGGTCCAATAGGTGGCAGGTGAGTCTCTGTGAGAATATGGTTATGGTATCTCCTAAGTAAGTCATTTTATGTTTTTTTTTTATTTACAAAGAAAACCAGTTTTATGAAACTTACCATTTGTCTATCTACCCTAATGATGACTTCCCAGGACATTTCTTCCCAGGATGAACTTTGGACAATTTCTAATAGAATTTTTTCCTTATCAGAGCAGGATTATTTGTAATTTGGAAAAAGTCAATCAATAAAATTAATTGACACAAAATGTCTGCTGTTTTTAATAACATTTACCTTAAAGGAAATAAGTGTATAGCTCTTTCTACTAAAGCAGAAAGATTTTGTTTTTTTACCATTCCTCACTTTTTTTCTCTTCACTCTTTATAATATTAAACTGTGTTTTAATCATGGTTCCACGTCTCTTCTTAGTTTGTCTACATCTCACGATTATCATTATATTACACTGTTCGTCAATGGTTCTTCTGATGAGGTATTGGCTGAAAAATGTTTACCTTTTTAAGCAAAATTATACAGTCTTACTTGTTTAACATATAAAATGTAAAATTAACAAAGAATAAAAAATAAAACCAGTTTTATTATTATTCCTCATTTATCTTACGTTTTATAGGATCTACTTTATGTTGAGCTCTTATAATTACAGACTTTATCAAAGTTAGAATTTTACAATTACAACTGCATTTTGTTTATATATATATATGTATAATTAAATAAATTAGACATTATGTCTGTAAATTTTTAACAAAATCTGTTCATACTCATAAATAACCATCTGTGTATCGATATTAAAGGATGAGAGAAATGTGCTATAGCCATTTAAATTTCTTTTATTTTCATTTCCCAAGTACTTTCGATCTTCTTCCAAGATCATCTTCAGGGTTATATGTATATGTTGTTCATTAGTACAAGTATTTATACAAAGTTGTGCATTGTTATCCATTACCATAATTTTTTCATTATACTTTTAAATGCAAAATGGTTGACAATGTACTGAGTGTTCATTAGAATGTGAAAAAATTATCCATTATGGAATTTTTCATGTTATAATAACATGGTCATGCGTGCATTAAAATGTGAAAAAAACTGTTCCTTTATAGGCATTTCAGAACATTCATAGTTGATTCTGTTCAGTGCCAGCTTTAATTTTTTAATATAAATTGCTTCTAGTATCTGTAATGTTACGTTAATAGATAACAATGCACAAATTTGTATAAATACTTGTACTAATGAGCAACATATAGTTTTGTACTACTTGCACCCCTGAAGATGATCTTGAAAGAAGATCGATGAAAATAAAAGAAATTTAAACAGCTATAGCACATTTCTCTCATCCTTTAACATCAATACCCGATAGGTTATTCATGAGTATAAAAGTAATTTGTTAAAAATTTGAAGACATAATGTCTGTAATTTATTTAATCAGACATACCTAAGAGAATTTGCAGCCTATATATATATATATATATATATATATATATATATATCAATTATCTATATCAGACATAAAACCACCTCCTTGAGTAGATACCTCATGTGTCATCTGATCAAAGTAATATAAAAAAAAATATCTAGCTATCATCAATTTACAAGAACCCTTGAGGAAAATTCTGGTTGAAAACACTAAAGTTCTATATAAATCACCTTACAGGAAGCATTTTGTTGTGAGAAAGGGCCTGAATATAAAACATCTCACTCCCACTATCAACCTCACCTTATTCAACAGTAGGAATAGTGCGTTGAAAGTTATTTTTAAAAAAAATTAGAAAGGTACACACTTAAATGCCAGGCATGCAAAGCTCAGAATAAACACTCCTACTAACATTCAAAACAATAAAAAAAACACATAGTCAAACATGGAGAAATTAACAACACCCAAAAACAAAGCCCCTTAAAAATGACTAAAGAAGTGGCTGAAAGGACTTAGGATATGAACAATATAGACAAGTTTTGCAATCTCTTACTCGTGTCAAATGAAAAAATGTAAGAGTGCTGAAAAAAACTAAATAAAAAATTAATTAAATTTTCCTCATATTTATATTCAATGGAACATGTTTAAAAGAAAGGTTGCTGCTGAGATATATATTTATATATATTTTCTATCTCACTATGGATTCACTGGTTTAGGAAAGAGAGAAATTTGTTTTCAAATTCTTAAGATTAAAAAATACCATTTAGAACATTCTATAGGTTCTGTTGAAGGGTGTTCCAATTGATAAAATGCTAATTAGAAAAAGTCCTTGAATCAAATTTAAAGCAAGAGATTTCTTTCTCTGATGAACTGATGATAAGAAACCAAATGAAACAAGGCCTTTCTATTAAGAACGTGAGATCAGTCTGTTGGCAATCTGTGACTTGACTACTATTTGTGGAATAAATATCCAAAAATATAATTAACACAGTATTTTGTACAATTTATAGAATTAATCCCATCATGTCAAGGACACAAGATCAAGAGAAAATCATCATTAAATGCACTGAAATAATGACTAATTGATTAATTGATCTGGTGTTAATAATTTGCTACATCAGTGTCATCATTTGACAAGAGCATTTCATTCATAAAAGTATCTTCTCTTACTGAAATCTTAATTACTCACAAAAATACAAATTACAAGCAATTTAAAAATTTCTTTAGAAAAGAAGGCATTTTAAAAAATAATGGTCATTTTTCACCATAACCAAAAATAGTTAATGAACTATTTTAATTAACACTGAAAATTTATGCTAATTTTTATTAATTAATCTCTAATTATCATTAGTGAAATAGAATAATTTCTGTTCATTTTATTTCCCATATTTTAATTCCTGATAATCAAAGCTTTCATATTATGAAGGCCCGTTAAAAAATAAAACCTGTTCTTCTCTAATTCTGACAGATTTAACACACAGAAAGCATGTCAAAAGGAACACAAAGATGTGTCCTGCCATCACAATTGTGGTACAATGGTCAGTCAAAAAAAGTAATTAAAACAGGTGTAAAAATAAAAATACACAAAATAGGCCAAAATGAATAAAAATATCTCAGGATTTTATGACTAGTAACATAATGACCTTCCTTCTCAATCATTGTATTCCATATTTGAATGAAGATTTCTTGGCTGCTTTCATATGTGAATTACCAATTTCACATTATCATTGAACTACTATTGTCCTGTGAGTTCTCCCTTTAGATGAAAGTCTGAGAGTACCAGGTTAGGATACCTTTATGGAGTCAGTTAACAATCTGTTAACCTATTTAAGTAGACAAGAGAGACTCCACTGAATTACAAGAATTATTATTGGCTCAGTTGAAGGCTTTCACAGAGTTTTGCAGGGATGATTCTTCTCTCTTGAAAGCATCAAACTGCTTGCTATTGTCCTAATTTAAAACATCAACACATCTACCAAAATGGTCTCTGTCACTAAGGTCCATTTCTCCTTTCTTTCTAATATTGTTTTTGGTTCTATTCACCCATCTCCTTGCTTTGATTGTATCAACTACAACCATTTTATAAACATTCACTTACCTCCTGTGAATGTTCACAGCACTTTCCTCTTATGAAAACAGAAATTCTATGACAGATCTGCGTTCTATGCGTATCCAGAATGGCAGGCATTTTAAAAAGCAATAAATGCTGGGAAAAGAGAAGGTTTATAGCTAAACATTCCCAAGGAATTCTAAATTCTGTTGTCCTCATCTCTAATGGTAACATTTACTCTTTCCTTATAAGGCAACATTTGGCATTTATTCAGCCAGCGCTACTCAAGTTAGGCTTTTCTTCACTCCCTGGTCATGACGTTGGAATCAGAGTGTAGTATCTGTTCTCTTCATCTCTAATGGCAATGGTAAAATTAACCATTTCTTAGAAGGAGATTTTCCACATATATTGACTGAATAGCCAGTGCTAATTTTTAATGAAATTTATAAAATCTTTCTTTTAAAACAACTTTTCAGGAATATAGTTGTCACAATTCCACTAGTTTTTATTTCTCTATTCAGTATCGATGATAGGAGGGGGGGGGCACATTCTTCCTAACTTTTTGTTTGAAGTAGTGTGGAATGTTAACATCTTGATTATTTTCTTTTTGAGTTATAAGTGGAATCCATTTTTGTTGTTGCTGCTGTTGGAAATCTTCAAGTGATGGGGTTCCTGTTATTTGATACAGTTCATTGTCTTTGATTCATTATTGCCAGTTTGCTAGTATCAAAGAAGGATGGCCCTTGCTATGACCTACAGACTTCATTCCCTTGAAGCCATTTTAAACCACTGATCTGACAATGTGGTTGTATACAGCTGACAAGCATTACATCTTCACAGACTCTAAATTATTTTTACTTCTTGTTATATATCAGTTGAAACATTATGTAATTTCACAAATTATTTTCATATTTCTATGGATCAATACCAGATGAAAAACGGATCCACTTAGCGTAAGAGATTAACCATTTGTAATGTTTTCATTAGTTTTCTTCAAGGCCACAACCTAAAATCATATATTTGAACCACAAATAAAAATACTTTCAAGGCTCTGAATCTTCAGGTAGATGCACTGAATACTGTAGTAATAAACAAAATACTGAATAATTTAATTGTTATGGCCAGAAAAAAGGGTCAAAGCATTTGCAAAATGACAATATTTGTAGGATGTTAATATTCAGTTATGGTAAAATCATGTTAATAATAAAGAGTGTACCTAGCTGAGAGGTTAGAACATTCGCTTTCTGACCATGAGATCTGGGAGTTCTTGATATTATTACGGCCTATAGAGGTGAGTGCAACATGTGGTATCTTTGGAAAGTACCCAAAAACTATACCACAAGTTGACCCAAGCCTTGTGAGTGAAACTCTTTTGGAGCCGTTGATGATTGTCACAAGTCAATATGACTGAGGGTTTGAGCATGCTGGCTTCATTCATGCTAGATAACACACTCTCACCCAGAAACAGTAACTAAGATCAGCTCAGCATAGATGCAGTATAACCTGCAGGTGGGTTATGTGGGTGTTGAACAAGTACAAATATGCCGGAGTCAAAATTGGCTAGCAGCCCTTAAAGCCAAGCATACTCGGATATGAGGTCTAGCCATTACATTACTGAGTTAGTGTTAAGATGGACTATAACTAGTAATAGAATAAAATTAATAACTATGTGTGTATTGAACCAGAGTGTTGTGATAAAAAGCAACAAGAAGTTGCACTAATTGCACTAACAGTTTTTTGGAGCTAACAATGATTTTTCCAGATACACATCCTGCTATTTAACCTATAGCTAGGAGGAGAAGAGTGGGATTTATGCTTTTTAAGTGAATCTGATGAACTTGAATTGAATCTGTACTCAGCTGTTTGATTTCTCATTCTGAGCTGTTATACATGGCAACAGTGGCACATCCTTTAATATAAGAAGGACGAAGCCTAACAATAATGATAATAATAATAAAACGTGTGTTATGGTAAAATACAAAAATAATAGCAGTAATAATGAAAACTGTATTGAGCTAGATTCGATTGATTCCTTTTCAACCCTTTACAGGTTATTTAAAGCCAGAAATATTTTTGGATTGTAAGTTGTTTTTTGTTTTTTTGAGATAACAACAGTTTAGTGATACAAGCATTACTAATTAATCCATAACAGGTGGGAAAAAGAGGTGGATTTATGCCTAATCAGAATTTGGTAAACAAACAAGAAATTTTTATGTGGCTATAAAGTGGGAGATCAATTTCTTATTATAAACAATACATGAACTGATCCCTCATTTTGTAACTACTGTAGTTTCTAGATATTTATTTTCCAGACAATGTAAATAAGTCCAAAAGACATGTCTGAGTAGCTAATCAGTATTTCATTGAGTGATCGATATTTTATGGCTTATGAACCCTTTGCAGGTTATTTAAAGACAGAAAATATTTTTAGATTCTAAGATTTTTTTATATTTCTTTTGGAGATAAATAATGGTTTAGTAATACAAGTCTTACTAATTAACCCATAGCTGGGGGAGAAGACGTGGATTCATACATTTCCCAGGGGTATTTGTAAGTAAGTGAATATAACGAACACAAATAAAATCGGAAATTCACTCTCTGATTAATAATTGTAAGCCATTATCTATTACACCACCCACACATCCAAGCTTACAGCACCTGGTATTACACCACCCACACATCCAAGCTTACAGCACCTGGTATTACACCAGTCACACATCCAAGCTTACAGCACCTGGTATTACACCAGTCACACATCCAAGCTTACAGCACCTGGTATTACACCACCCACACATCCACTCTGGTATTCCAAAGCAGTCAGTCAGCTATGTATTGACTTAGATCACTGTCATACAACTCAATTATAACTGGTAAATAAAAAAATTAGTAATCACATAGACTAGCAATCACATAGACTAGCAATCACATAGACTCAAACTGTTGATATCAAAAGCAACAATGAGTAACACTCACAATTACAGATGGTTAAATTGTCACCATTTTATATTTTTAATTCTGTTTATGTGCATGAGGGTCAGTTGGGCACCATCTGTGAGAAAAAGAGCCCCATGACGCATTTCTCTCTGCCAGAAATTTGGAAATGGCATGCTGTACTGCTTTGCATTTGAACCGGAAGCTCCAGTATGAACATTTTAAAGTGTTTAGGTGTCAATCTAAAAACAGTGCAGAGGATTTGGAAAAAGTTGAATGATATATCTAGTCAACATCATGGTGTTTGGAGTGATCACTAGTGATGGTGAAATTATGACTCTATTCGTCTTCCTATATGGCCTCAGAGTTGACTCTAAGGCCTTCATTAAGTGCTTTGAGGAAAAAAGTGTTGCTCTAGGTCAAGAGAATGGCTGCTGGAAGATCCTGTGTCTGGCAACATGACTCTGCACCATGTCATACAAGCAGGAGAACCCAATCATGGCTGCCAGACAATTTCTGCTACCACATCACCTCCCCATCCTTATGTCTGGTCACCTAACTCCCCAGACTGCAACCTCCTTGATGTGTCAGACACAGTTGAGCAAGTGACCAACAAAACTCCTCGTAACACCTAGATGAACTGAAGGCAAGGATTATGGCAGCATTCACCAACTTAAACAAGAAGACTGTCGAGAAGAGTTGCAGGAAATTCCAAAGTTGTTTAGAGGCCATGGTTGAAGTCAATGGCGATTTTATTGAATAAATTTAGGCTTTAGAATTTCAAGATATTTTTGTGTAAATTTGGTAAATACAGGGTGTCCATAAAGATCGTGTGCACTTTAAAAAATTTATAACTTTATTTGTATTCATGATAGAAATAATCTGTAAAAAATGTTATAAAGTTTAATGTACCTAGTTTTAAGTATAGCTAAAATAACTAATGTGATTTCAGGCATTACTGTAAATCAGTTGGCAAACGTTTTCCGTGAACTGCAAAATCGTATTACCCTTTGTATTGCTAATGATAGAGGACATGTGGAAACTTAAATAAAATTTCAATAAAACCTTAAAAAATATAGATTTACTTCTTTCTAATCCTTTTTACAAATTATTTCTATCGCAAATACAAATAAATTTATAAATTTTTTAAAGTGCACACGAACTTTATGGACAAACTGTATATCTGTCAAAATGTTGTTATTGCATAAATTAAGATGGCAATTTATCGATTGCCCCTTGTAATATCAATTGTGAAAATGTTTCATCAGAAAGACTATCTACAAATGCCAAGTTTTTGTGTTGTGACACGAAGATATAGATTCATAGAGCTTTACTTTCCAAATATGCCAGGTCCTGGTCATCCAGATATTTGAAAGTGCATCTATAAACCCTTATATCATCTCCATAGATATTCACTAAAGATCATTAATATGAAGCAGAAAGATTGATTCATTCATTTTCAATGTCTTATCAACCCTTTCATGGTTATTTAAAGCCAGAAAATATTTTTAGACTGTAAGAACTTTTTGCTTTAGATAATAATGGTTTTAGTGATACAATTATTACTAATTAACCCATAGCTGGTGGTGAGAAGAGATGGATTCATATCTAATTTGATAAGCAAACAAGAAATCATGTGTATTCTATATTACAAACAATATATAAACTAATCCCTCACTTTGTGACCACAATAGTTTCTATACATTTATATTCCAGAGAACATAAATAAATCTAAAAAATGCCTGTGTAGATAATCAATATTTCATTGATTGATTGATTTGTTTTCTATGGCTTATCAACAAACAAGAAATTATAATGTGGATATAAAGTGGGGGATCGATTCTATATTATAATCAATATATAAACTGATCCCTCAGTTCGTGGCCACTGGAATTTCTATACATTTATATTCCAGAGAATGTAAATAAATCTAAAAACACATGCCTGTGTAGCTAATCAATATTTCATCAATTGAGTGATTGATTCATTTTCTTTGACTTATCAACCCTTTAAAGGTTATTTAAAGCCAGAAAATATTTTTAGATTGTAAGAATTTTTTTTGATAATAATGGTTTTAGTGATACAAGTATTACTAATTAAGCCATAGCTGGGAGGAGGTGGATTCATAACTTTCCCAAGGGTATTTGCACAAATATAACACACCCAATGGTAATTGGAACTTGGCTTTCCAATTAAAAATACCGAGCCTTTATCCACTACACTGCCTTCAGATCCAAGCTTAAAGCACTGGATATTTCCAAGCAGTCACCAATCTAGGTAATGACCAGGCTAGATGTTGCTTAATTTTGGTCAGTATATGAGAACTGGTGTTTCAAGACAGAAAAAGGTAAGATCAAGACAAGAACTTTAGAGAATGCTGATATTGATCTCATAGGTTTCTGACGTCTGGCCTTTAACAATGATCTTCATGGACTGTTAAGAAGGACTTGATAATTGAAAAACTCTTCCAAAGAAACCACAGCTGGAGAATTTGTGCAGATATCTGAGATGCCACATCTTGTCAAAGCCTTTCATTTATCTAAGGTGACCTTTGATGTAACTTAAGTGACTCTTGGACCTTTTATTAGGTGTTAATGAATAAATGAATAGATTGTCAGTAAGAATAGTTAACCAGAATAACTCATTAACCATTTCACACATGCTGAGGTGCCAGCCAATGAATTTTCTCAAGTAACAGTTTGAAACTTCAGGAAGAATGTAAAAATATCAGAATAACAAAATCTAAGTTTCTTTTTTATAAATGTAAAAGTCAATAGGAAAACTGTAATAGTTGTGGACACGTTTCAAGGCAAAAAACGAAATGAATTTATTAAACAAAGTAACTAATAATAACAAAAACAAAATGTCCTTAGCAACTGGAAGAACTTAGAGAACATTATTTTCATACTGCTAACTGAAAATTACGTCAATTACTATCACGTGTGGAGATACTGTTTTTATTGCTGTGTTGACGGATTCAATCCATTTTCTTTTGATTTGTGGATACTGTTCTGTACATTTGTTTGGGAGAGTAGTAATTCTGTTAAAAAAGGTGAAATATGGAAAAGGCCTGGGCGTAGATTAATATTTGGGTAATATTCAATGGCGGCACTCTTGAGGATTTTCCTTCTGAGTGAGTTATTTTCTATTTTGTTTTGTTATTATTTGTTACTTTTTTTAATAAATTCATTTCGTTTTACCTTGAAAAAGTCTACATCGAATGAAACATTAACTCTGAGAAATTTTTCATAAGTTCCTTTATTATCTACATTTGTCATTGACAGGTCATCATGATGGAAGGTCAAAAGGTTAATTTGGAAGTCTGTGGTCCCAGGTGGTTAGATAAATTTAATTTGCAGGTTAATCAGTACCAAAGAGTGTTCACAGACATCTATGATTGTGTTGCTCTCAGAAGAAACAATTAATTTATTATTAGTTTTGGCTCACTTTAAAATAAGTAGGAAGTGAATTGCAGACGTTATTCAGTTCATCAAATGATGACTGGTTGGAAAATACAGGTACATCAGAAATTTTCTCTACCTTTGGTTCTCTTTGAAATGCCTGTGATAGATTTTACCAGGTCAACAGGGGTTACATGGCATATAATTAAATAAAATACAATTAACTCACTAATTATGCTAATCTATCTTTAAAGCATTAGAAGTCTTAGAAAATGAGACCAATTATTTTTTATACTAAAGTCTTTGATAAAAGTCTCAAAAGGCTAGTCATCATTTACCATATCTAGTTTACATTTAATGAAAACTGGGTGGGACTTAGTCATTTAAGGCTGGGTGGTATTATCTTGGGCATCTATTTAAGGGATGTAGACTTTGAGGTAAGTACACCGGGTTGAGTCACATCAGAGTTTAACTGGGATATGATTTGATGCAATGTTCTGTTTTGTTGGGTGGTTAATACCATGTGTCATATGTGTAAGGATTATCTCCCTTTGGTCAGGATAATGTACATGGGTAACATGACAACTGCATAGTGATGAATGCGGCAAGTCCTTCAGTCAGCTTCCAAGAATTCAACTGAGCAGTTTCTGATTTAAACATGGGCATGGTCCTTGACTCACCTGGATAGTGGCTTAATCTGCCTCCCTCCACCCCCAGCAAGCTCCTACAGGGTGCAGTCAATAAGCCTATGGTGCCATTTTCCTTTGAAAATATCTCTTTCCCAGACATAGAAATAAATTATCTTTGGTTTGCAGTCCTTCATTTGGGAAAACTCAAGACTTGCTGTTTCCCCATTTGTGGAATATGTGCTCAATAGGGACATAGCAGATAAATCCAGCCTGCTTGAATCTGGAATTCTAAATTTGGTTTCTCCAGAAACAGTGAAGTATCTCCATATTCTAACTATGACTATCTTTTCATATCACATTTAACTCTGCTTGTTGTTGCATACATATTATATTTTTTCTGCATGGGACACATGTAAATATGTATATATCATTTTGTGAATGACATAGGGGTATAAAACTCTCTCTGAGAACCAAGCATGTCTGTCATTCCTTTTCCTTTCAGCCATTCAGTTCTGTGCATGAAATAAAGTTTTATTATATCATGAATATGATAATGCCTAGAATAGAGGAAATGCCAATGGAAGAAATAATCTTTCTTTTTTTCTGTAGTGCTCACCAGTTACATAATAATAATAATTCAAGAATATATTCCAGACTCTTTAATTATCTACATCTCATACTTTTAAGAATTAGTACTGTCAGAAAAATTAGACAAAGTAAAAATTTTTATTCATAATAAAATCCTTGATATCTCAATCGGTTGTCATAATTAATTTATAACATCCACCCCATGATGGATGGATTGGCTGATTCATTTTCCGTGGTTTATCAACATTTTGCAGGTTATTTAAAGTCAGAAATATTTTTAGACTGTAAGAATTTTTTTTGAAATAATAATGGTTTAGTGTTATAAGTC